>CM042222.1:9719064-9986564 GCA_023566465.1 Cottus gobio
TTGACTAGATGTATAGCTAGATGTGTGAAATGTTGTATATCCAAATTAATGAATGTCATCGGGTCGTGTTTATACTTCATCCCTTCCTCTGTTAAGTTTACATATAGCCAGCATTGATAATGTTAAAACCTTTATCTATTTTTATGATCATTTTCCTCTTTTTTTTCACCACTTTGTTTCCACGTCTAGCTTGTTTAGCGGGTTAGGGTAAAGGGTAAGATTCTGATGTCCACTGTTTACGTCTGTGTATCTAGGTCAGTGGTTCTCAAACTTTTTTTGTCAAGCCCCACTTTGGAGGACGAAAAATGTTCGGGCCCCACCACCCCTACAAAATTGTAACAAAATGGTCCATGCTGAATTGTTATTGAAATAACGACATTTTGTGACTCCTCTATCTGTGCTTTTATTAATAATAGAACAAAGAAAATGTAAGTCACTTTCATGTAAACCAGATTGCTCCATCGGACAAAAACAAAGAAAACGTGCAATCACTTTGTTAGAACAATACAAAGTTGTGCAAAAAAAAGAACTAATATTTGGCAAAAAAAAAAAAAAAATGTAAAAAAGAAATCTACATTTCCCCAACCCTCTCGCGCCCCACCTGTAATACCTCCGCGCCCCACTAGAGGGTAGCGCCCCACAGTTTGAGAACCACTGATCTAGGTGAAGTACCACACTGTAGGCGGAGGCCTAGGTACTGGAGGCTCCCCCTCTCCTGGGTTCTTCTCAAGACTACCATTTGTTTCTTTCTGAATCTGTTGTGGTCATTTCTGGTGATTTTAGGTTGTAACCAAACTTCCACCTCCTTCACTCTGTTTTGTATGAGCCATAGAACCAAAGTTATTGAAAACATCTGGCATATTTGAATTTATTTCAAACATTTTTCTTATCAAAGCCGTAGTAGCAGCCGAGTAGGGTGACCCCACTTCTAGGATAAATGCTGTGTATGGCACGTTAAGCCTGTGGAATGTTAAGTTACAAAGCGCTGGCTGCTTGCAGAAAGCTCTGTTAAAGCTAAGGCATGCTGATGCGTAGATGCCGTCATCTTTGTTTATTTGGTGATGCAGATGTAGAGACACTGGCTTTGTACTAACTCTCGGTACACAAATGGTAGAAATGAAAAGGCACCAAGATGTGGGGGAAAGCGACCAATTAGATGCATGTGAATAATTTGTAAAGGAAAAAAAATGTAAAGTCCAATATTTCAGTGGCTAGTCGCAGTAATCCCTAACATGCTGCTTTTTTGTCTCGTGCAGTCTGGCCAGTTCAGCGAAGACATGATTCCCACAGTCGGGTTCAACATGCGGAAGGTCACTAAAGGCAATGTGACAATAAAGGTATGTTAATGAGCAAGTGGGCTGGATGCTTCCACTGTTTCTATTTTAAACTATTTTGAGCTGTATGCTCTGCACTGTGAAGCGTTAATGGTGCAATAATTGGTGTATAACAAAATAGTACAGGGGCTAAGATCTGTTCTTTCTCTCCTTAGATATGGGACATAGGGGGACAGCCTCGCTTCAGAAGCATGTGGGAGCGCTACTGTCGAGGAGTCAATGCTATTGTGTAAGTTTGGTTCGCTGGAAACCTGAACGAACATCACACACTAATGCAATACACTGCTTTTTCAATATGTTTACATATGGCTTGGTATTTTTTCATATAATTGTGTCATTACACAATTCATGTTGTAATAGGCTAAATATTTGGTTCAGTGAAACAAGTATTTTAGTGATACCAAACTAAGTATTCTTATTTATTTATTTTCCCCTTTTGCAGTTACATGGTGGATGCAGCAGACCAAGAGAAGATAGAAGCTTCCAGAAATGAACTTCACAACCTTTTAGAGAAACCACAGCTCCAAGGAATTCCCGTAATAGGACATTTGTGGTCTTTAACCCAAAAACTCATGATTTCTGAAAAGTCTAGTGAGGCTGATCACAAGCGGGGATTAAACTGATAATTGGTAACTGATGGGTTGCAGTAACGCAGGCTTGATGAAACACTAAGTGGTAATTTTAGCCCGAGCCAGGATTCTTTTTTCTTCTTTTTTTTTTAATGAGTGTTCACTATCTAAGCTACCAGCTAATTGATTAGATACAGTTTCAAGTGCTAAATTGATGGGTGCTGTGACTTTTTCTTTCCCTACTAAGGACTCTGTATTGGGTGAAGCTCATGGTTGAGAGAAATCCTTTAAATTGTCTGATCACACTGTGGGATAATGCTGATACATTGCTGTGCTGGTTATTTATCAGACCTTTCTCTCGTCCCCCCCCCTCTTCAGGTTCTAGTACTGGGCAACAAACGAGACCTACCCAACGCACTTGATGAGAAGCAGCTCATTGAAAAAATGTGAGGCACTCAAGACGTTATGTTATGTTGATAACCCTGTACAAACTCTATTGATAAATCCGTGTCAGGCGTATCCCTGCAGGGATACTCGAGCGATATCAGGCATTTTCAATACATAAGTTATACAACGCATGACCAAAATGACCTGTGATAAATCTGAAATACTTAAATAATTAATATTATGAAGAGCCTTCCCAGAAGAATGGAGGCTATTGGAAGCGGCATATTAATGCCTGCAGCTTTGGAAAGGAACTTCTGGCCATACAGTGAAGGGGAATCATTGGCCGTGTCAGGGGAATAGCTTTAATTTGGCGGTAGCTAAATTACAACTGGACACAAATTGCAATGCTGTGATTTTTGGGTCCTTAGGATACATTTTGGGCCATTTATTGGACCAGTACAGGCTCAAATTAACCCAACCCAATCCAATGCTCATCCTGTCTTTTTTTGCGGTCTATTTTATTTCCCCCAACTTAAGTTTGCTAGCATTGCAAAGACGGACAACACAGCCTACAATGCAAGGGTTTCACTGCATGTACCAGTAATCATTAAGAAAACGATTTTAAAGGGGCGATGTGTCCTTGAGCAAGACACTTAACCCTAATTGCTCACCGTTTCTGTGTCTACTGTATAGCATGTAAGTCGCTTTGGATAAAAGTGTCAGATAAATGAAGCTTCGACCATGCTAACAAAGCTGTTATCACCCCACTCCCACAAAATATTCACCTAGGAGCTTGTAATTTTAGACAATGCTGATCAGTGCTTTCGCTGGTCAAAATGGTTTCGCTGTTTAAAAAAAAAAAAAGTAATCCACTTGAACATAGTACTCTAAAGTGTACTTAGTGGTTTCATGTTTCATGTTTCCTGCTTTCCTTTTCCAGGAATCTATCTGGCATTCAGGACCGAGAGATCTGCTGCTATTCCGTCTCCTGCAAAGAGAAAGACAATATAGGCAAGGAGCAGATCCGTATCAAAGATTCAACATGATTTAACCGCACATATATAAATGTTTTGTGATATGTGTGCATGCTGAGCTCACGAAAAAAATGCCGTACTATCCCTCCCTCTGCAGATATCACGCTGCAGTGGCTCATCCAGCATTCAAAGTCACGGAGAAGCTGAAATTGAGGCCTCCCCTCCACCTCAGTTGTGGCTCTGGCCTCAGCCCGCTAGAGGTCTCGGGACCTCGACAGCCATCCCTTCCACTGCCTCTGTGAAGTATTCCAGCTACCTGCTCACTACCGTCACCACCCAGTACACTACCATAGAGGTGTGGCCCCCTGTACAGCACTACCGCCAACTATCCGGAGTCTTGAAGAGTTGTTTCAGTACTTTATTGAAGGTGGATCGTCCGCCCCCATCATGCCTTACCGCTTTCATTACAAACATGATCTGTGTCTTATTTTCCTTTTTTCTTAAAAAAAAATGGTTTCTATTCCCTTCGACACTAGAATCGAATGATGTTACAGTGTGCCGTCCCCCAGCTACACTGAGCCGAACTCCCCCTAATCCTACATGCAGACATCCGTTCTGTTGCTCCTCAACGTTTAATGTTTACGTGACGAGGTTCTGATTGTAGTAGTTTTTTTCTTTTTTAAACAGTTTTTTTGCTAAATGACGACGGTAGCTTCTGCTAATATTGTAAATTCCTGATAAGATCTTTGCAATTGTAGTCTGTCTTTTAAAAATGTGGGTGGCGTGTGGAAGTATCCATTTTATTAAGTGACTTAAGTCAAGGTTTACACGTAGCGTAAAGATGAATAGAAGGTAAGACTGTGAGCTTAAAGTGCCTTCGCCTAAGGGAGCGTTCCAGTCATACGGTTATTGCCCAATGCCACTTCGAACCAACTATCAATGGACACGTGGTCCATACCCCTCCTCCAATCAAATTTTATGTTTTGTAATCTCACAAACGCATTACGATGTCTGGGGGGGAGACGGTACTGTACTAACGACGGAAACCATGAGGAGGAACCTAATGGACGATGCGAGGTGAAATGAGAAAAGTGTTACATTTGTTTTGTCAGTTGATCTGTTACTCGAATGCTGTTTCACCTGCAGCCTGCGACACTTTAATGTAGCTCATGCAGTTCTCAGGTTGTTGACGGACCTTTTAAGAAAACGATCCGAACACAGTGATTGATGGGGGTACCCCAAAAGTATCTGTTTTGATGATCCCATTTTTGTTCGGGCTGGATAACAGAAAGCCAGTGTCGGTCATGATGACTGAGCTTCCGGAGAACAGAGGACAATCCATTCGTTCAAAGAGTCGGATGCTCGATGTCATAAATGCCTTGCCAGTTGCCACGCCCTTGCCTGACTCCTGATGTCTTTATGTAGAAGCCTTAGCAGCCCGAGGACAATGCGGTCTCCTCAAAAGGCCATTTATCGATTTGCCATGTAATTTCCTTTCAGCTGCAAGGCGTATTCCTCACAGTATCGCTGTATATTAATCTGGTCAATGCTTGTTCTTGAAAAATGTAAGCATTGTTTTTGTTGCTGATAACTGCTAAAATGCTCTACATAGACCTACATGGCTTCTGCATTTCTTCTTTCTAGAAATCCATCTCACACACATAAAATTGTCTGCGTCTGTCGGTGATTGTATTAATCCTATATGTCGAACGTTGGGTCCACAGCGGCAGTGAGGTGACTGTGTGGGTGATTTGGTGTGGGAGCTTTTGTTACTTGTGTAATAATATAATATAGTAATTTGCAATTTGTATGTGCATGTGCTGAACTTATTCACATTCAATTGCAGACTTTGTAAATAAGATTTAGCATTTTTATTCCAACAAATTATCCTGTAGATGTTATGCATTTGTTTTCTTCCACTTGTGATTGCTAATAAATTGTTTTTATTTTTAAGGTTTTCACGTGTGGCATCCAGTGGTCAATGTAGATATAGTCACCACTAGGTGGAAGCAGAGGACTTTGGAAGGATAATATTAAAGGACGGGCGCTTTAAAATCCCTGCAGACTGAAAACTGCAGTTTAACCTGAAGTTCTCTTTTGGTGCATCATAAACCTGCTTTCCTCTTTCTTTCTTTTTTATTATTTTTTTTTTATGTATAGTGATTATTGTAGGACAGTGCTTTGGTGCAGGCCGAGTGAATGTGAGGACTTTTAGAGCGGCACTGAGTGTAGACGTGTGATTCCAGCTCAGTTTTAACCTTCTGTCTCACAGATTCTTGCCTTGAAACTTCACAGTGCCTTCATCCACAAAGTATTGAGAGAGAAGGTGCTCACCTGGCAGCCTGAATGCACCCACACTGCCCTCGATTTATTTTCTATTTGCAAGTTCTCCCTTTTTTATGGATGGATGTGGTTCTGTAATATCCATTAAGCAGCTATTGTTACTAACAGATCCCATAATGGATGATTAACACCTCAGTGTTTCTTGGCAGAAAAAAGGCTATTATGCACAGAAATCTAACACTGTGCTAAGCAGAATGTTAAGACGGGTGCGGGGAGTGTGTCACAGACAAGGGGGCAATAAAGCAAGTCGTGTTCTCACAGCTGGAGCTTGCACCGAGCCGGTGGAGAGAGGAGGCCTGGGCTGAAGAACCCCTTAATTAATCTTATTTCTTAAACGCAGTTTTTCCAATGAACAGCTGCTGCCATTCATTGTATGCCAGAGCAGTAGTTAGAACGTGTGGACAGATCTAGGTGTTATCTGATGAATTCCATGGATCAGTCGGTGTGTGTATGTGTGTGTGTGTGTGTGTGTGTCCACATGGGAACTTCATATTCGTATGTGTGTGGTTTACATTTGCAACGACCGCCGGGGATTAAGTGGTGGTTACAAACCTGCCACAAGGATTTATGTGACGAGGTCACAGAGAATACCCAAAGGCGTGACATACTATTAATGTAGTTACACTCCATTACATACCAATAGGCTCATTAGGTAATCCAACATGTTTTGCACCTACCACCTGTCACAACTGCGACGTTTCTCCAAACGCGTTGCTCAGTCCCGTGAATAACCCGCTCATCGTCAGATTTCCAAGGGCTGCCGTAAATTTGTATTATGGAATATTTGTCCAGACATGATTCACTCCCACACAGCTTTCACTCTGTTTAATTGCGACAACCCGTGGCTCAGTAAATCCTCTCTAAAACATTGATGGACTCAGTTTGAGTTCAAGTCCGAACTTACTCTGCTTTTATATTCTACCTTTTTATTTTCTTCTTTTTTTCCTGTTTGACATCACAAGCATCTATTCAGCTTCATGCCTGTCTAATGCACATAAACGCTCCGTGAGTGAAGCTGCTGTCGCATACTTGGGCTGATTCACTCCCGTCTTGCCAGCAAACGGCCCTGGACAGTCTCACTCAGCAGTCGGTGTGGGAAGCCTCTTACTTTTGCTCAATCATCCGACAGTGCTGGAACGGGCGACCACACAACACCTCGTTGATGCGGCCTCATAATCATTTCTTCTACACATCCTGCGCAGATAGGTGTCACCTTGTTATCCGTGTAAGTCACCGGGACGTTTTTCTTTTTCCAGTGAAAAACTTTTCACCGTCTGTCCAATCAGAGATTCTATAACGTTGCATGTGTGCGTGTTCGCGTGTGCATGTGGGTTTATTTAGCCTGCACATTAATAACTACTGTGCTATCCCCATCAAGGCATCCCCGTTTCCTTCCTCTGCCCTCCTATTCCCTGTGTCATTATAAACAGTTTTTATATCTTCCAGACAGGCCTGTGGTGGTATTTAGTCCTCTCTCAGCATTTAAACTTTAAAGATCATACTGTTTATGATATACAGCATTTACAGGGCACCCACGGAGCATCTCACTAAACCCATCAAGCTGCCAATGTTTGGTTCTCAAGGTGAAGGTCGTGTTTGATTTATGGCACCTGTATCAGAAGGAGTATCAAACAGCAAGATATTAAATCTAAAATTCAGCAGAGAATTACAAAGCGGACACAGCCTGACTTGGTGGAATATAAAATGCAGTGTGGGTGGAGCTCCATAATGTGTGCGGCATGAAAACAGGCATGACTTCACATTGGCCCAGGCAGTCGGTTGTTTTCTCACCGTTGTTTGCCAGTAAGTCGTCTTTGTATGCTGGGCAGCGATGACATCAGAGCACCACTGTCTTTCGCTGAGCTAACTGTTTGGTAGGATGTCCCGGGATCTTAAAACCTTTGTTTTATGAGATGTAAATACGTTGTTCCAAAGTTGTTAAAGTATAGTTTTGGGGATTAGAGTGTTGAAGCTTTAGCATTGACATGCATCTGCAAGCACTTCATCCAGGTCCCAGTGAGGACCATAATTTGGCGCTAATCACCATGTGTGGAATGTCACATGATTCATACAGAGCTGCATGGCACATATCACCATCCCTTACTGCTCTGCACCCTGTAAAAGACAGATGGTGACGTGCACACACACCCTGGAACAACCCAGCTTAATAAGACTCCATAGACAAATACATTCCTCAATTTAGTTGGTTAACCCAGTCCATTTAGTGTTCGACTCAATGGGGTTTTCAATTCAGCTGTTTTGATTTTCTTTTTTTTCCCATCACAGTCTGATGTAATTTATTTACATTAGTGGACTTCCTTTCCAAACAATTAATAACAAATACAAATTTAGCTTGAAGCAGCAGCAGATCATTTGCGGCCCCGCCAGCGACATGGCATCACTGTGTTAATAAACACTCCCTCGCTCTCTCATTCTCTACTTTTTATATACTAGACATTAACGCTAGGTTAGAACATCTAGGTTAGAAACTATGCTAGAATAATACAAAAATAAATAATGATAATAATTATCCAACCGAAAACCCAGCCCAATCATTTCATTCAGGCCAAATTACATTATTGGACGGGTTTATTGCAGTTCCATAACTGGCTTTTTTTTTTTTTGTCAGAGCATTTGATTCATTGATTGATGTCAGGATGTCAAAAAAAATCAAAAATCTCAAAACTGTTCCCGAAGAAGATTACCAATCCTAAATCTCAATTGAGATTTCGGACACGCAAATAATCTTTCTTTTGCGTCGTCACTGAAAGCAGTAATTTTCTTATCTGTAAAATGCATTGCATTGTGGGAATTTTTGTTGAAAGTCCATGCAATGGGCCTTGTGGAATTTATTCATGGCACTATATGGTGGATATATTTTCACACACCGACTTAAAAATGAAATGGCAGACAGTGCCTGTACTGTGATATAGAGGAAATGGGGAGTGATTCCAAAACCAGCCTGAAATATTCATGGCGCCCAGAGGATGAATCCCAGTGACACAGAGTAGGCTTGTTTGAAGACGAGTTTTCCTCTGGAGCCGCCATTAGATTCACATTTGTGGTTTTGGGTGAAATGTTTTGCCATTAAATTATATCCACACATTGGAATTACTTTGTTGCACCTCTGACTTTTCATCTCACCCCATCAACAAGACAAAATCCAATACTTAGTTTTATGTCTAGGTGCCTTCGTGCTAATGAAAATGTTAGCCAACGTGCTAAACTAAGGTGTGATCATGTAAGACTATCTGTAAAACATCACCATGTTGCTCAGTACAGCCCAAAAGGTTCAGACTGTAGGCTTTTGTTAGAATATAAAAAGATGAAAACATGATGATGAAAATGATAAGTTTAGCTTACGGTGGTTGAAAAATACTCAAACTTCACAAACTGTCTGGTTTGACACGTTGAGGTGTTCAATAGGCGTCGCTTCAGGTTGAGTGGCTGCGAGCAATAATAGAAAACCATCGTTTGAGTGTCAAACAAGAAAGTTATGTTTTATTTGATGTAAAGCATGACTTTTTCTTCTTTGATTGTGGGAGTGCAGAAAAGCTGCTGAGACCTCCAAATGCAATAAATCCATTTCCACTCAGTGTGAGTAATCTTTCAGGTCCATTCTGTTATCCGGCGTCCTCTCAGATAGCCAGCTCTCCTGTGAACGCTTTCATACTCTCACCTCCCTGCCTCGGCTCTGACACTCTCCCCTCCTCAGATTCCATTAAAAATCAGAACTTCAGCTCCTGGGGCTCTGATCAAACAGGGTGGCTAATGCATTTTTACTGCGTTGTGATTTTTTTTTTTTCTATGTACCTCATATTTACATATAGATTGAGTATTTATCATTCTGCATTTTAAGGCAGATTCACTGTAGTCCACTTTATTAAACCATGTTGGATTTATGTATATTTAATGAAAAGTTGGTGTAGGGAGTGTAATTCTTTGAACAAGAGAGTATACGTGGGGCTATGTGGGTTGAATAGTAATGGGGGGCTGTGAACTGAACTTGTAAATCTTCAATTGTTAGTGTGGCTTGGTCAGTTTTTCAATGGTGTAGTGTCCTTTGCACCTCTACTCTCAGTTGATGCATTGTTCCACCAACATGTGATTAAGCATAAAGTATCAATCCTCACTTTCTTTATGCTCCTGTAAGAGCAGATGGAAGTGAGGTCATTAGCTACAACACACAAGTCATACAAGCTGATGCAGGTTTACAATGATCCATATTCCCTCAGGTGCCATGCCATCCCTCTTCCACTGGGATGTCAACCACATTGTCCAGAGAAATAATTACTACCATTAGCACAGTTTCACAAAGGGGATTTGTTTGATATTTTGGGGAAACACGCATATTTCCTTTCTAGATTAAAGGGCATATATTGTCATTATGCAACACAGGGTTGCATTACAAATTGCAATTTACTCAAGAAAAACATAACCATACAAAAGCAGTAGTGGCTTCCTTTAGTGCGTTTAAAAAAAAGTGCATCAAGAGGAATGTAAAAGGCAGCAACAAAACAATGTTTAAGTCTCTCGTCAGAGGACATGTCGGCTCTTTTTTTTTTTGTACAACGTAGTCAACTTCCAAAGTTCACCGTCGCCTAAATTTGGTAAACAATGTCATTTGACTATGTATTTTACACCTAGTAAGCTCCGATATGTGACATGGGCGCCATTTAACAAACACAAAAAGCAGTTGCATGGAGACTGGAGCTTAACCGCTTGACTTTGAGTCCACCGCCGCTCACCAGTAGAGAGAATGCAAGTTTAAGACGCTTCCGCATCGGCTTCAGTTTACAGAACCAGATGTTTCCACCTGGTTTGGTCTGACTGGTCTAAACGGGTGGTCGGAAGATGCCGTGGCCACTTTATCCAATCCCCGCGGCGTCCTTGAATTTACAACAAAAATGTAGCGAAGGAACTTCCGGCCGCTGCATTACATCTGCCGCCATCGTTAGGGTGAAACCCGCACCATGGCCATACTCTGAAAACCTGTGAGCGGGCTGAAGCCCAGAGATCAATACCACTCTCTTATCTGTCTGTTAAGTATGCAGCAACACCCAGGAGGTAGTTAGCTTAGCCTAAAGCCCAGATATTGCCAAACTGCTTGCCTAGCTCAGTTTAAAGGTAACAAAATATTTAGCTTTAGCAATTTAGTCTGGATTAAACAAATGAGATGTGATGTGTTAATGAGTGAGTTTTGATTTGCTGGTATGCAAATACGTTACCTACAGAGTTAGGCTAGTATAGATTCGTATAACATACAAACATGAAAGTGGTATACATTTTCTCATCCAACGCTTGGCAAGATAGTGTCAGATAAACTAGGATAAAAAAAATGTGTCCACTATGTTATATTCAATTGTAAACATGACAGTATTGTGCATAAAAGGCTATTCTTACACACTGATTGTGTATTCATTTTTCCAAGCACACAGTCAATTTGTGTCTCCTTCATATTGTATATATAGGGACTAGATTTATCAGTGTGAGCCTCAATGTCTGGATTATTCATTAATATGCTGGACCCTGGGAGGTCTTTAAACTACACAAAACAATTGTAAAATGAGGGGAAAAACACTAAAATGTGTCTTTTCTGATAAATGTTGTCCAAATCCTGACAAAGGATGTCCTCACTGTGCGCTCGCAGCCCTCCTGGGTGGAGGCTTGAGGAATCTGCAGTTCTTTGTTTGCGTGCAGCATCAGGTATGAGTGTGTAAAGAGGACTCTATGGGGGCCTTTATCCTCCAGGCACTGTGGCTTCAGGTTAACAATGGGCTGAAAACCCTGTAGGTTGTGAATAGAGAGGATACCAAGACAAATGGTGCAACACAGGCTGGAATGTTGGGGGGAAAAAAACAATTTCACAATTGTTGCCAAATAATGGAGTGCAAATAGTGTTGCAACCTAAAGGCTCAGTTTTTAATGCCATTTTCAGTGCATATGATTTTGGTGTTTCATGGGTTTAGGTCTTAGCACTAGACATTCAGAGAATATTTTACTTCCATGAGCCTGACTGCCGGAATGAGTTAAGCAGCATCCCCATCACCCCTACTCCGCCTTAATGAGACTTTGGATTCAGTTCACTGAGAGGGACAGATGTTCCCTCGGGCCAGATGAACAGAAAACACGGTGACAGCTGGATTCAGACCAGGTTACCTTTGATATGTGCAGAACCTTTCCTCTACAGGTAGCTGGCCTTGGCAGACAACGTGAAGCCCATCAGATGGAAGGACAGCCTTTCATATGTCTGATTACCCCACCAGGACACCGTCTGCAACTTTCCCAGGGTCGGAGCAGACACAGGACGATAATACTGTGAATGATGGAGTTAGCATAGCTCCGGATGAAAAGTGATTTGTGAAGAGGCCTCCAGTGTGTGATGTCATTTTGAGAGACATGCTGGCATCTGCTGCTCTTCTTCAGGCTTAATCCTCTTTTTGAATTTCTTTCTCGTTCACTTTTTTATTACATGAGGGAAATATCCTCAGCGCGGCCCCTTGAGCGACATGATTTACTCTTGCTCATACAGTAGAAGTAACAATCTTCCCTGTGGGGTTGCGCTCCATTATAAGCTGCGAGAGCGCTGAAGTTTTGCTGATGAGAAACAGCTGTTGTCACAGAAGTAGGAAAAATAGTACATTGGCAACTTTCAACCACCTGCCTGAGCGTACGTTCTTTTCAGCTATGAGCAGCCTGCAGATTGAAACACAGAGAAGTGTGCTGCATGACAGCAACGTCTTACTAATACATAAATACTAAGTTTCACTATGACGTCCTTTTTCCTCCCTACAACACGTTCATGTTTTCCACACGGTGTTCTGAGTGAGAGTTTAATGTATTGTCCATTTTAATTTCACTGACTGGCTTGCAACGATTTCCAAGTGGCAGTTTTGCTTTAGCATGTTGTCGTTGAGACATTTCCAAAGCAAACTTTCCAGTCATTAAGTTGCCATGTTGTGTGTGTGTGTGTGTGTGTGTGAGGGATTGCCTGTCCAACCACCTCTATGTGTGATGCTGTAATTAAAGAAGTGTTTGAACATGATCTGATGAAGAAAAGTGTTTGGATACACAGGAAAGGAGACGAGGCATTGCTAACCCAGCTGAAGAAAGAGTTGCAATCTGTGACATATCATGTCCTTCACACTCACTCTGCTGCCAAGTTAAAAGTGTCTCTTGAGAGCATGATTAAAGGTTGCTTATAACTTTTGAACACAGCACATTCAGAGTCCTTCTGTAAAGAAGCATGATGAAGCAGGACTGGAATGCTATTGTTTTACAGGAATGTCGTTTCCTTGCACTTGGCATTTGACTCTGAAATGAGGACAAGTAGTTATTTCTGGTGGAGTGCGACTGCAAGTCATTGTGCCAGGCTACAATGAGCACAATCCCCTCTGAAGGTGACACGTCGCAGCGGTTGGTGGTAAACAATAACCTGCAAGGCAGGGACTCGTGCTGTTTCGGCTAGCTGAAACTTCTCAACCACGGAAAGTTATTACTTTTTTCCATCTGATATCATTGTTAAAGGAATAGTTTTTATAGTAATTTAATAGTTGAATAGCCATTTTTAACAAAATGCGGTTATTGATTTTGTTTTTTGACTGGAGTTAGAAGAGAAGCTTGATACATCTGTCAGCTGAAGCTACAACTCACAGCTGGTTAGCTTAGCATAAAGCAGCAGAGCAAAAATGACAATTTGACCCCCCTCATTCAACCACAACTTGTTATTTTTAGATAACATACTAGACAAACAATAATGTGTTTATCAGTGTGCTATAGTACCTTTAAATCGGGCTCACTGTTTCTTCCTGTTTGCAGTCTGTATGCTAAGCTAACAAGCTGCTGACTATAGCTTCCTACTTGGACAGCTTTAACGGACGGATATGAGAGTGGTATGGATCTTCTCATATAACTGTCATCAAGCATTTGAATATTGAGTATTTCCAAAATGTTGAACTATTCCCGTATAAAAAACAAATTAAGCTGAAAAAGTGTAGTAATGATAATTCCAATGACAGTGAATTTCACCTGTGAACACAGTGAGCTTATTTATTGGAAGGATTCTAAAAACACAGAACAGATGCAAAATCATTCAAGAATCAATCAATATTTAGCTCAGTACTTAACCAATGGAGACCCCTGCTCCACCCCTGTCCTGTGCCAGGCTAATTCTGAGTAAACAGGAGAGGGACATTATTGTTTGTTGCTGTGAAATTGGTTGTATTTTCTTTGGAGCGATACACAGACCCAGTTCCTGGATACAAAGCTGTGTGCGTATAGGCAGAGCAGAAAGCACGAGAGGATGTCCAAACAGAGGAGGCAGTGAAGAGGCTTTGCCAGGTGAAGATGTTTGCACTGAATAATTAAATTTACAGTACTGTGTATTCACAAGGTTCTTGGCAATTTGAAAACAGTTTTATTTTCTTCTGTGCTTCCAATCCTGTGGCTTTTATCTGAAATGACATCTCCTTTTTGTCTGGAACTGTGTGACATGACATATCCACACATCCTTTTTTAGAAGGGACTCGGAGATGGTGTTTTCGTATATTTCGTCGGGACACCGGCTTTGTCTGCCTTTGCGCAGTCTTGACATGTGGAATGTATTGTGTGACATTTGCCACTCTTCCATGGCTTATTACTTTCTCATTATGCTATGACAGTTCTCTAGTGTTGGCCTGCTGTCTGCAGCCACGGTGGTCCTCTTTGCCGGAGACGCGGTGTGTCCCCGCCATTGTCAACCACCAGCTCCACCTTTTCACCCAGAGACGTGGCACCTCTACCTCTTAACAGGCTACGCGTCACCGCTAATCTCTATGCGCGATTCCTCCACAGCCATCTTTGTTCCTCCGTACGCTGCCTCTCAGGAGCATGAGGCTCTGCGCATTCCAGTAGCGGCTGGTCATTGAGTCGCTTCCATTGAGGTGGGAGAGCATGGGTCCAGCTCTATGTCTCCGGACTGATGGATGGCCTGTCTGACTTTATCTGAGCAGGACGGACGCTGCGTTGGCTGGGGCCCAAAGATTGTCACTTCTGACTGCTTTATCAGGGCCTGACTTATTGAGCTGTCATCCTCTTAGAGCAAGGTTCCCAGGCACCTCGTCCAGCCAGCTACCGCCCCCCCTCTCCTGTCTGTCATGCTGCCATCCTGGGACCTTGGCCTGCATCCCTGCCTGCTTGACTGGCCAGACGTCTGCCTCCCACCCAATCACTCAGGGACAGATACATTAACAAACTTGTCTTGATTCATCAGCTCCGCCCTGTGGTGTTTTAGTCTGTTGTAAGAGCCTCTCTTTTGCCAAGTGCTTTTGCCCCCGGATGAGGCGTGGATGTTCTTATTTTAGATATAGATCGGCCTTTAGTAGATCATAAATGAAGCTCCTTGTGCGATTTCACAAGATATCCACTCGCGTCATATCTTCCTCGTCTTGTACACTCAAAAGTACCACCGCCGATATGTTTCTTTATCTGGTGTTCACATTACAAAGCCTGTATGAAAAAGAAAGAAAAAGACGTCAATTTTTCAAACATTGTCTCAAAGGCTGAGCCCTTGTTCGAGCTTGCCATGAAACCGCAGCGGAGTTCCTTCCTTCATTCTCACTTTGATGAGCCATTGGAGAGCTTGGGGGGAAGCCAAGTGAAGTCTGGGGCCTCTTGCACATTCTGATGTTTTGTTTCTAACAGAGCAGCTTTTGTTCAACTGTCAGAAAAGGAGCGCTTCACAGTGTGTCGGAGTGTGTTTAGTAACCACAAACACACGGCATGTGTTCATTTGTTTTATGTCATTTTAAACAGAGGTTAGATAGACTAAGTTAGGCGTGTGTTTTATGCGGCTCCCACGGGTGTCATCGATGATGAAATGATGGGATTATGAGTGTGTATGTGCGATTCTGTATCTAATAAGTATCATTAAGTTGAAAGGGTTAACGTCCTTTTAGGACATGCCAGAGGTAGAAAGATCATATAAAGATTATCGTCTCCAGATCTCTGTCTCCTCTCAGGTAACAAAACCACCCCGGGGGTTACTCTTTAAAGATGGAGCCATGAATAACTATGCAACTAATGGATATATTATTGGTATTGTTTGCCTCCTAGAGCTAGACCAGGCTTAGTCAGGTAATTAGATTAACTGCAGCTAAATTGCATGTGTGTTTTTTGCTCACGTTAGCAGTGTGGCTCAAGGCTGCAATTCCCACTGATCCACACTACTTTGGTCCAGACTGATATTTCTTAACAGCAATTGGAATAGATTGTCATTGTCTCTGCAGGATAAACCTCAAAGACTTGGGGGATCTCTTGACTCTTGCTATGGCGCAAAATGATTAAGTGTCTAAAATCTAATTTTATTAAATTGATCATTTACTGTTTAGGGTCAACTTATATAAGGAGTTTGATTGAGTGAAAGAGAGAGTTATTTTGGCACGAGACGGCATTAGTCTTGCATTTCTATCTTGACGTGCAGCGACACAGTAAACGGTTAACCATTCACCTCTGTCTTTCATAGTGTTCTCCTGGGGGACAGCAACTCTGCTATCGTCAGTGCTCTGCATTAATGCTGATTGTGACCATGAAAACTGAAACCACAGGGACTCTTTAAGGTCACTCATCATGTATCATTTCATGGGAGTGCATTCAGAATCATTTCCCCAAGAGGCCTCCATGTTAAGAGTGCAAACGACTTCAAGTTGTATGAGAGTGATCGTGTCAGTGAAGTGAAATCACGAAGTGCGTACTCTCCACGAGGGGTGAGAGGTTGTTGTCCCCCCCCCCCCCACACACACACACACTTAATATTCAGTGTTAATATTGTTTTTACCCTTCGATTGTGTTTACTCCATCCATCCATCCATTCCTGAAGTGTGCTAATCTGACATGTGTCGCTGCTTTATCAACCGGCACAATGGCGTATCATATATTAAAATGTCCAGTTCTGTTTGACTATGTGAGTCACTGGGCCATTACTATATCAAGCATGTATAAATACCGGACCCTTCCCTTAGATTTGATATACAGCACAAGATTGGATTTTGACCATCAGCAATCAAACGTACCAGCAGGAGTCCAGTAATAAACCCAGAATGGGGCCAGTGTGTCAACCAGAGTCGTTCCAGGCAAGCTGGAGTCTTTCCTGTAGCCGCCTCCAAAGCTCTGCTTTCCATCCAACCTGGATCATATGCCTTTAATAGTGTGTAATCTCTTAAGGGGTGATATTTATGACCCTTTCCCTGTAGTCGGGGGCCAAGGATATTTAGGAAGAGTGAGCAAAGGCTCCTGCTGGAAGAAATGATCTACCTTCTGTACATTTGTGTGAGAAAGACTCCAAACAAGGGACCTATTGTGTACTCCTGCATGACCACTAGACAAAAACACAGTATTTAGTCAACCAATTTATCATTGTTCCTTTCTATAAATATCACTGTGCAGGTAAAAAAAAGAGGAAGAGAACATTTGTGGACAGCTTGGCCATAAGCCTGCAGCTTATATAACTTCTCAATCGCTGTATTGTACCAATTTGTTCCATGTAATTGTTGCTGTGATGGTTCTGTGAGACAATACACGTGTGTTAAACTCACAAAGGAGAAATACACCCTGTAGATGCAGGACATCTCCCGCCGGTGGGTCGATATTGTTCATCATTCTGACGGACTGGCTGGTTTCTCAATAAGCTGCTGTGTCACTGCCGCCCTGGGGCATACATTAGCTCTGGGAAATCAAGACCAAATGTAAGCCAAGTGAAGAGTAGGAACATCCTTCAATATCTTATTCATTGATAGGAGATATATGGAATTAATTTACCTCCAAAAGTGACTAAGAAGACAAAGAGTCAACAGGCTTGACGTTTTTGTGATGCTGTTTAAGGCACAGCAGTATTTTTTTCTTTGATCAAACTCATCTCAGCTGAACAAATGAAGCACTTTACATACTAATCCAAGCCATGCGGCCTGTTGAGCCAGGAGAATGTTACTTGTAATGTCAGCCGGCAGCGCCCATACATCACTGCAGGTACATTTCTGGACCTGCAACATTAACTGGGATGTTCTGAGCCTCAAGTTGTCCTTAATAGTGTGTCCCTGTGAAATCCTAGCCGCTCTTCATTATAGCTGATCCGTAAATCACAGATGGCTTTATCTTGTGAGAGCAACACAGTCCCGATGAGCTAAAAGGTTATTGGATGAATGATATGGGCAACCGTATTTATGAGGATGCAATGCCTTTGATGTCTCACCTATAATGCAAGCCTCATGATGAAGGACATGCATCTATCACCCAGAGGTGATGAGTTTATTTGGCTGAAATATAACAGCCACACGATGAAAGTAACCAAAAGGAAATGCATTTGCCGTCCCTCATTCTGTGAAGCTCAAGCTTTTAAGTTGCTGCATGTGTTGAAAGATAAAGGTAAGAAGCTACGTGATCATTTTGACTAATTCATATGATTCCAACTGGAGAGGAATTCCTGTACTGGTGTGGTACTGGTCACTGGTACTCACTTAAAACGGAAATCTGGAAAGTAACCACTGTTATCTAAATACGACTGGGTGTTACTGGTGGGTGTATGCGCCCCTAATAAAGTGCACAGTGATGTGTCTTTCAGTGTATTCTTCAGAAAAATATTTATGTCATTGTTATCTTGCCACACATATTTCAGAGGCTTTCTGCTGGACAGTTTTAATGTTTATATTGGCCAGAAACACACTGGGTATCTTGTTAGAATATTTTCTATAGCAGGCTGTGCAGGGATCAAAGTGTTCCTCTCTTTGCCTGGGGCCAGTGATGGTTATGGTATGGCTTGTGGCTCTGCTTTCATTCAGCATACAGAGAACCCATATTGATCTCAGTGAGAGTCAATGAACCACGATAAAATCCCATATCTAGTTTGCATCCAGTTATCTTTTAAGTGTAACAAGGAAGAAAAACAAAATTAGACAATGCACTATAAACTATAGACTTGCACTATAAAAACATGTACAATTGAATAGTTAAATAAGGTTTGACTTGAGATGTTGTGTCATAGTTCAAAATGGTTGACTCTATAGTGACTTTCATTTTATTTTAATGTCTTTTATACAGTACATTGCTTGAACGGTGGAATCGAACATTCCACATTTTTGATTGATTTTCATTTCTCCAAATGCATTTTGCGACCACAACAAGGGTTTCACAACTCATTGCCCTCAGGTGCAGTGAGTATGACATGCTCCTCCCACCTCAACTGCAGCCACGATCTGACCTATTGCAACTCAAAAGGGAAGACACATGTAAACTCCAAGGATTTCACAAAGCCGTGGTCAATTTCAGAGATTATGTGTTCATTCATTTTGGTTAATTCTTGTTATTTTATATCTTCAAAATTATACCAAACTCCATTCATGCTAAACACCCTGTCCATATTCTCCTTATTGCATTGGTCAATTGAATGAGGAGCCAACCTCCCAACTATTGTATTGTGAGAAAATTATTAATATCATCATTTTGACACAAATAAATCTGTTTCATGAAAATGCAGCCCTTCACATCTTGATGCTGAACACTGAGTGTCTGGCGCAGTGCCCAGGCAGACAGTGCCACCTTCTGCCAAGGTGACCTGTCACCACAGGCTTTTACGCAGGCCGGCCAGGGGTCTTACATTGCCCAGGGGGGCAGTAAAAGTGTTAACACCATGCTCACTCTGCACACTGGTATTAGGGGAAGGCCTGGTTACAGGAATAGCCACCTGTTCCCTTCTGGTCTGGGATGATTGCCCCGACTGTCCCCAAGGACCCCCCTCTCCTGCCACAACCACCCCAGTTACACACTGAGAGGTGGCAAAGCACAAACAAACACACCACAGTGGTGCTCAGTCCACCGCAGTTTGTGGATTGACACTCGGAATAAGTATTTCAGCGCAGTCAGTGCTTTTTCTAAATCTATATTGGTAAAACCTTATTTGGATTCAAACCTAAAGCATTTAAAGTTTACTGTAAGCAACTGCCACAATTCACCTTTCACTCAACCCATCCCCGACTTGTCAAAAGCGGCTAACGATTAGAAGCATTTTGAGAAACCGTCTGGAATAGTTGCGTTATCTGTGGCATAAAAATACCTGAATGGCTGGTGTCACCATCCTCCCCCACCTCCTCCTCCTGCTCCTCCTCCTCCACACTTGCATAAATACACAAACGTGCTCATCATGTTTCATGTGGACAGCTGCGACAACATACAGATGTTGGCTGAACCTCAGGCCGCTGATGCTCCAAGCTAATTGTTCCCATTTACTTTTCAAAATAAAGACGGTGAACTGTGTTTATTTTATGCATGATGGCTGATTGTAACGTGGCTGGTGAGTAATGTATATTTAGGTGACTGACTCGAGACTAAAGCAGGATTTCCTGAGCGTTCTTGTTATTTATTATTTCGGTCGCGTAAGTGTGTCATTACGCTGTTTGTCAAGTTCAATTATGGGTATATTATTGGCTAATTGTTCTGGGTGTTTTTGTTCCAGTTCAAAGTAATTTATAAGTCTAATAACTAATGAATTTGTGTTTCATTTTTCTGTCGTCGCTGCGGTTTTCCATGTCAGGGTCTGGAAAGTGTTATTAAGGACGAAATGAAAACAAATGTTCTGAGCCGTCTTCTTTCCTTCTTTTTAAATTGACAGCTTTTGTCATTTCACCTATTTCATTTGTGAGCGGGTACTAACCCGACTAGACCAGATCTAAACTAGACCAAAAGACTGATGACTATCTATTTATCCTGTGTGTAGAAACCCTTCAAAGACAGTCCAACCTTTTAAAACCACAATACTGACAAGGTTCTGGCTTCAGAGTGGCACCTTCTCATTCTGTTCCTGTTCTGTTGTTTCTGCGTAAATAAGATTGATTTCAGGGCCGAGGTGTGAGGGAAAGGCTGCAGTCCATTTTAGATCCTAGGGTCCAGGGCCAATGTCATCCTCACTGCAGCTGTTGGTGTAGGCCTTCCTTTATAGCCTATTACCTCACCATAACCGGGTTATGAAAATACCATCAGTCTGTATGCATGTGCGTAAGGACAGAGGGTGGCGCTTGACTCGGTGCTAAATTGAGAGTAATGATGGATACTCACGGTCACCACCGGCTCAATGTGCCACTTCTTAGGGTTAGACAGCTTACAATGAAACAGGAACGTACAGCAGTGTCTATTGTGCACTCTTTATTTTAATTAGTTTATTTTATTTCAAGTTAAAAAGAAGAAATTCACAAGCTAAATGCCATTTCACAGGACAAACAGTTTCCATCTTGACACCAACTTTTTAAAAACTGATGTCAAACTTATTTTTTCTTCCTCCGTGTTGCAACTTGGTGCCAAAATCCTCCACGCGGCTCTTTCAGAAATCTTTAGTTTACTCGTGCAGACTGTACATGAAGTGAGTCTCAAAGGGGGTCAGAGTTGCTCTTTGTGCAGAGGTAATTATGTCAAAACTATGATCTTTTTTTTTCTCCCCCGAAATTATCTTCCAAGTTTTCCAGCAGCTGTCGTGGGCAATTATGTCTCTTGAAAAGACAGAAAAGGAGAGAAAGCAAAAGGCCCGGAGTTAGATTTAAAACAGAGATGCGCATGACAGTTACGATGTGTGCCTCATGACGAGCGAGCATCCATTAGTTATAGTGCAGTGCGAGACTGCCTCGCTACTTTTCTATAAACCTGTTCTCAACACTTCTCCCTGAAACTTTGGAAGACTTTTAAAACGCTGCAGATCTTCCCTTACTAATACACGTCAGCAACATCGCCTCAGTTTGTGTCGCAGCACAAAACCGTCCTGAACCTCAGAAACTTATAGACCAACCCTTCACTTCCTGTGCTCGAACACACTCAAAACTGTTTATTTTCTTTTTCTTTCTTTTGTCTTCTTCAGAGTTCAGCTAAAACTGTGACTTTAGTGTCAAACCTCTAATGCCCTGTCGGCAGCTTCCACATAAACAACACCAACAGGCACGTGGCCTCGCAGCACAGTCGAGCATAAATTAGACAAAGGTTGTGATCTGGGGCCCGGACGGCTGTCAGCCGCGGGTGTGAGTGTGTGCTGGTGAAGAGCTGAGTAATAGGTCGTCCAGAGGTGGAGAGAGAACTGGGGGGAGGGGGGGATGCTGTGGATGCATGAACTCAGGGCTTGTGTGAGTTTGTGTGGTTACCGGTCAGTCACATGACACTTTAAATTAACTTCTACAGTTGTGCCCACAGTTTTCCAGCTTAAACTGTATTTAATCTCAATAATACGGTTACTGTTTCACTGAAGTGGGAACTTCCAGAAAATGGTCAAAAGAAAATGCTAATTAGAGTTTCATTATCTTTGGCGACACGTATGGCAATGGGTGGTAGTTGTAGGCGTACGTTTGGATCTCAATCACCAGAGATTCAAACGCTTATGATTCTGCAAACACAGCTGCAAATGCAAGGGCTTTCTTTCATCGGTGAGCCATGTGCTCCATCACCGTTGTTACACCATTTAGATTATTACTTTTACGCACTTATTGATTTAATTAGTTTACAACATGTTTACAACTATGTTATCTGGATTTTTAATATATTTACTATTGAGATTATTGCAACTTACATCTACTGTACATTTTCACTTCTATCAGTTGTGCTCACCAAAGTGCTGACATCTGAGGACACGGGGACATTTTTTCAACAGCTGACTCACTTTATTTGGAGGTATATTGTAACACATGCATTTTATGTATCTCCTGCATTTAATCTGTAACACAGCCTCATATCTTTACCTGCTTCTATGAAATAAGAGCCGGTAAGCGGTTCAAGCTATTTAATTTGTGGCTGTTTACTGAAAGAAAGTGGGGGATCTGCCCTCGGGGCACTAAATCTACCCTGATACTGACATGCGACTGTTTACTGTACATCCATCACCTGCCATCACCTGCCATCTCAGAGTTGCATTACATGCTGGAGGTGCCTTGGTCTTTGTGGCTGGCTCCATGTGGGGCCTTTCTGTACCACTGAGCCTTCTTAATTAACTACCATGTGCAAGCAGCAACGCCAGCATTCCTGCTCCACTGTACCTGTGGCCTGAAGCAGACAATGGGACACCCTGTTCAACTAGGCATTGTGATAACATGCTCCAAAAGACCACCCACTCAAAAGACTATAAAAGGAGCTTTTGAACTCTTACGCACTATAGTCTGTGTCTCTATAATCAGATTGGGGTTCCAGCTATGCTTTCTATGTCCCTCCACAATGTGACATAGTTTAGCACATTATGTCACTGACCACATGGAAGCCAACCATGACAACGCACTGTAATGTGAACACAGTGGCGTCTTCCACTGCATTATGTGAACACGAGTATCACAACTTCAAACTCCTAAATGACGTCTTCAGCGCAGTATGTGATGTATCCGGGCGATTTTGAGCGTTTTATTGTGCCATTGCGAGAAACTGAGTCATCGAGTAAATTGGATCCAGCATCCCCTCGAGCCGTCCGTCTAAGTTGAGCATTTGTCTGATGCATTCGCTCAAAATGTTTATTTTTCATCCCGATAGGACAAAACAGAAGATGCGTATCATTTTCTCATGATCTCATCACACGGCAAACTGATTGAGCCTCTCTGCTTTCTTCAATTTCCCCCCGGAGACAGAAAGGTTACATATTTTGAATCTCAGTGTGCATCTTGATTGCAAAGAGGGAGAATCCAGCCTTTCATCTTTTTCGAATGATACGAGGCAGACGCTGGTGTCTGTAAAATCAGCGGCGTCTCGGTCGTGGTATGAGCGCTCCACGCGGTTTGATTGAGTGTGTTTGTGTTTATCTGTTTATCTAAACCTTTATCTTTCTGTCTCCCGGTATCATTTCAGTCGAGTGTGTTGCATGACAATGTCTAGTCCTCTGAGACTTTCACGACAGCTGGTTTGAATGTGTCGCCACTTCAGAGTAGATACAGATAAAAGTCACAATTGATACATTTGAAGGACTATGAAGTAGGCAATGTCTGAAAGTCCCAGATTAGATGCAGAAGAACACAGAGGCTTATTTGAGAAGATTCGGTATAGTCAAAACTAGGGATGCAACGATACCACTTTTTACAAACCGATACGATACCTATATTTTTATTTGTGTACTTGCCGATACCGAGTACCGATACCGATACTTCTTAGATTTGGTCTCCATGAAAGTGCAATTAATTTGGAGGCAGATTTTATTTTATCCTCTGCAGATTATGTCAAGCCTATAGTACAAAATTAACAGAAGGCTATCCCAAGCTTTAAACTTCTCGTGGAAGTCCCTCTACTGGTCTGTCGGACCATAAAACGCCCCCGTGTCCGGGTTCATAATGTAAGCGATAATATTAGGTATGAGCAATTATATTGGAAGCTGTGTTCCAAGTTATGTTTCCGGTGCTTTTATTGTGGAGGGAGAAACGGAAAGGAAAAGAGGAGTGGAATTGTGGGATATACGTGTGTGAAGGAGATAAAAAAGTGGTTCAAGTTACCCTGGAGCGTGTTTTCATTTTATTATAATTACAAATATAGACACACAACAGACACTCGGCTACAATAATATCATCCGTAGCCGCACAACAGCGTCTGAATGAGGCCGCTGCCAGCGCTACTTCTGGTGGATCAGCAACAGTTTGATTCAAACCGGCAGGACGGCAGTCATTTTTTACTGTGTGAACGCGACGCACATTACTCTACACACCTTGCTGCAAGAGCCGCAAGAGAGCGACGAAAGAGCCGTATGCGGCTCTGGATCACGGGTTGCCGACCCCTGCCGATACCGGTATTGGTATCGGTGCATCCCTAGTTAAAACTAGTGAGCGTAATAGCATCACAATAATGATAATTCTGACAAAAAATTATACATTATTGCATTTTTTACTTTTACCAAGTGAACCAAGATTATTTAATGTCAACATCAACAACATATTGGTTTTGTAATCCAATGGATTACATTACTAATTGAAATATTCTCATGTAAATTGTAGTCAGTATTTGACAAGTAATCTGACCCAAACATACTAGTAGTTTAGCTTTTGATATCATGCTAAAAACATGTCTGTTATCATACAATCATGTGGTTGTTCTATATATTTTTCCAAACCATAAACAAACTCCAAGAGACTGAGACCCACATTTTCAAGCGATGTGAGTTTGGTTGTTTGGTCGGCACCATTGTACGATTGACAGCTTTCACTCCAGCCTAAATGAACCCGTGCTAGCTGGAAAAAATGGACTTGAGTTTGTTTTAACAGACCTGAACAGATGTGAAAGCACCCTTAACAAGGGCTTCTCACACTGCACTGTGCCACAGGCTAAGTGAGCTGTTAGCCTGCGGCTCAGGGAGCTGTCAAGAAAGCTTTCACACTGGCGCAATCCTGCAGATCCCTAAACGGGCAAACCCAACTTAAGGGCTTGCTAGCAACACAAAGCTAAATGTGGCTAATGTGAATAGGGGCTGAAGAAAACAATGGAATTGTTTTGTGTGTGTGTGTGTGTGTGAGTGTGTGTGTGTTTGTGTGTGCGTGTGAGAGAACAGGGGCTAAAATATCCCAGGGTCACCTCTTAGCCCAGGGCTAAGGATAGCCTGGAGAGAATATGCACTGTACAAACTACAAAGCATATTAGTTTAGCATTAAAGCATTCAAACATTTGCCCATTAGCACTAAACACAAAGGGAGATGGGAATGCCATTAGTTTTACAGGTATTTGGTCATACATGTATTTGTTCTGTTCACGTATTGCTTCTAAAAACGCCTGCTGTTGATGAGCAACCGAAACCCGTAAGCTTGGAATTAAAAATGAACGCTGTGATGGTGGTGATGATGGCGATGATGATGATGATGATGATGATAATGATGATGAAAGTGTGATTTAAGCCTCTCTGATTAAGATAAACAAAGTCAAAAGATAAAATGGATTTCCAGCACTGCAAATCCCTCACAGTGGCTTTACTGCTCGATGTGTCTGCGTCATGTTTGCTGACCTTTCAACCGGATGTCGTGATGTCATTGGAAAGGGTGAAGCAAATTAAATAGTCCGTGGGACGGATCGTAAAGATCTTGCACGGTGCTAAAATGATTAACTTCCTCAAAAAAGTGTGGACTGCTATTTACAAAAGAAAGAAAAGATATCTATCCAAAAGTTCCAAACTATTTTATTTTATTTCTCGGGGGACCGCCGTCACGCCCGGAAAAACCACATGGGAACGCTTCAAGTAAGTAGATTACGTCAAACATAACATGACTAACATTTACTTTAAGTTTTACGCACTCAATGTGCAATGACGGCTATAAACTTGTGTCGGAAATCATATTTCTCTCCACACACCATGAAGTGAGCCTGAGTGAGAAGTGCCACACACAGCAAGAAAAGAAATCTCAGAGTTGGACCTAGTGGTGTATGAAATTTTATTTGTCCCCCGCAACCTGTGATTACACACTCCAGAGTGAGGCGCCGAACAGGACCTGTTTTCATAAAGACTTTTCCTAGAGGGCCACTGCAATTTTCCTTTATTGAGCCTTAAAGTTAGAGAAAATGAGGGAGTGTATATCCTCGTATTGGGGGACCAGTGCCAGGCATGACTAACTCTGGGTGATTTAAAAAGTTTGCTCGGTGCGTGCACACACGCACACACGCACGTACAAACGTTCACACAGCAGAGTTGCATGCATGAACACAATTATTTTTTTCTTTCACACACTTTGCAAAGCAATTTAGTTTTCTTTGAAAACCTAATTAGGGTTGTCAAAAAAACGGCATTACTCTAAGTATTTTTTTCTTTTTTTTGTAACATGATACAAAACAAAAGTTACTTTGACCTTTTCAAACTGACAAGCTGTTCCTGCCACACCCGTTACTTGAAAGGATGCCAGCGTTTTCCTGCACATTTTTGGAACAACTCTGACATGCTCCAATTTACATGGCATTATCGCTGATATAATAGGACAAAAAGAGCCCTTTCCATTGAGAAAGAAAGGGTTTAAGATTTAACCCCTGGGTTTTGATCTTTTAATAGATTTTTCCCCCATTTTAAAGCTCCTTAAAGAATGCTAGGGAGAATGGAATTTCAATTTCCAGAAATGCAAACCAACACAAGAAATGATACGCTCCCCATTCCTCCCAGACCCCTGCTGGCTTGCTAATAGGTTGGGAGTGATTGACAGCATAGACTCACGCCTCCCAGACTCCCCCTTGTTAGGATGCACGGGGTATCTGCACAATTCAGTTCAGTAAATCGGGGAATTCTGGGAGCAGTCTTTCATGTTTTTATCTTTGGCTATGGAACTTGTGCCAATAAATATTACTCAATAAAAGATGTGTTCTGCATTTACCTTGAAAATCTAGATTTACCGTGAAAAGATTGAATTAACAAATACCTCAAAGTGTTAAGCTGCCCGCTGTCTTCCCAGACTTTTACCACTGTCTGATTCTTCATCTCTTCCTGTTTAGCACTTCAGCTGCATGTCCTTTTTATTATTTTTTCCATCTCACATGTCCTTCTGTTACATTGCCCAATGTTGTCCCGCCTGCAGATGTCAGTCCCGGGAGGTTTATGGGCGCCGCACTGCTGTTACCTGCTGACACTAATCCACACTGAAAGTCTCCAGCCGCTACAAGACCCACGGAGAGCTGCAAAAAGCTTTTCCGGTCCTCCTGTGCGTCCATTTCTTTCCATCTGAGTGGGCATACACAGGACTGTTATACTCTCCTGCTTACATGTCAGTGAACTCTTGGAACTTCTCACTACGTGCAAGAGTGCATTGGCAGCTGCGGATGGTTTCCTTTAAGAGCACAAATACATCATTAAAAAATATCTTGTCAGTAAAGTACATGTGAATTCAAACTGGAATTTACATGAACACATTTAGCAATGTAGCAATACGATTTGAGGTTATTAGTATTTGTGTGAATGCCCTGAAAGCATACTATAGGCAACATACAGCCAATACATGCCTTACATTGGATGTTGGTTCTTAAAATCTGATTATAGTCAATATCTGTGCCCACACATGACACACAACTCCTTTAAACGCTGTTGCATAACTGCTAAGCAAAATCCAACCAGGGTCAAAGAGCAAAAGCATGATTTGTGTTCCCACTTGGGACAGCTGACAGAGACTCCTTCTGGTCCCAAAATTCCGTTAGTCCTGAACTTCCAAAAACACTTAAAAAAAAAAAAAAAAACTCAACAACTTCCACAACAGTTGTAAATGTGTCAGCGCACACAAGGGGTGCTCACAAGCATCGGGGGAAGAGTCGGCATTGATCAAAGGGCAGAGAACGTGGTTGTGAAAGAGGAGAGCTTGTTCAGCATCAAACTCAAAATCTGGAATGATGTTGAATCCCAGTTTACAAACACTGCGGCGCAGAACCGGCATCGACGACTCCGCATTTCAGGAACGTTGGCTCTGAAAAGTCATTTTTGTCATCACTGAGATCAGTGTCAAGTCAACATTTAGCAAAAATTATGCCAATCCAGCCTTTCTGAATTAGTCGGTGATGAGTCGCAGAATGTCCAAATGTTCTTTTGATTTGTTGGTATCCACAGGGGAATGAGGCTGATGCGGGGCAGAAGTTTGCCCGGAGGTCATAACTCACCATTTCTTGCCTTCCCGTAGGTTTTATTTTTCATTCAACAAACTGCATTAGTAATGGATGAAGACACATTGCATCTATTTTTGGGTCGATAGCGCTGAAATGCGTAATTTTCTTGAGTTGCATATTCAAAGTCCCTCGAGTTTGCTGGAGTTTTCAGAAAGGTAAACATTTGCCTTAGGGTACTGCTTTAAACTTGGTTTCATGGGCCTGATCTGGTTTGTCTTGAATAGGTGAGTGTGTTTCCTTCCTGATAGGTAATAGTATAATGTGTTTTCTTTTGGTAGATGTGCACTGCTGAAAGCCTCATGCTGAAATGCACTGGCCAATTAGTCTGCATGTGGCTAAAAAAAACATGAAATTACACTTTTTATTACTCCTGAGGGCAAAACCAACACACTGCTTTTTTTTAACCAGAACATTATTAAACATAACCGTTTGTAATTGTTTACATTTGGCGCTTACATTAAAAGTGGAGGAGGAGAAGGGGGAGGGAGGGAGGGAGGGAGGGGGGGGGGGGGGGGGTAGCTTCTCCCAGGACATAAATGCACCATAAGTCAGACAAACATAAAACATGATACATTCACTGTCAGGTTTTACAGCCAGAGCCATTCCTAGCTACTGCCTGTTGATTTGTATAGTGCACCGAAATAAAAAGGGAAACCATTGGCTGTTTTGAAGAGCCCTGGAAAAAGACTGGTGGGAATGTAAGGAATTTGGGATAAATGGCAGAAACATACAAGAAAACACGATACATTATTTTCTTCTGGCTAGCTTAAGAAAAGGACAGTTTGAATTGAATGGGTAGAGGGAAATCTCTTAATTTACAGAATGTAGTCAAAACATAAAAAGGTCACAACAAAGCAGTGCATGTGTTTTTTTTTTGTTTAAATTGCTGGAAGACTTTAATTGAAGCCTAATTTGTCAAAGTAGAGCTCAATCAAGTCGGGTCAGAGGTAATGTACTGTATGTCCCCCCTGCTACTGACGGAGCGCTCCACCTCTCTGTTCACTCTAAATGTGGTGAAGGAGCCTGCATCAATAAGCAGTCCTGGTAATGATGTATAAATGATTGACAAGCAGTTGAGTTGATCCTGCAATCCCAGCCTTGCATAAAATGTCCCCCTGAGCTGTTTTTGGGTCCTGGCTCCGGTCCACCCAGGTCTCGAGCACATGTGGCCTCCAGATGTGGCTCCTGGGACGGATGCAGTCCGGCACGCGGATGACTCTGTGAAGAGAAGCACTCCGCACAGAGTAGATAGAGTGGTTAAAACACTGACGCAGTCACATCCCTCATGTGTGTCCCTTAAGGGACCGTCCCGCTGTCAAGACCCTGTGGTTTTCTGAAAGATGGACATGTGGACAGCAGAGAAATGACTGCTGTGCTACATCCAGCCCAGACTGAAGACCTTTACCGTACAAATCCACTGATAACATGTCATGTAATCATACAGATGAGATACTCAGCCCTGGCTGGAACATCTTGAATGTAATTATGAGTGATTAGTGCCATATGTGCTGAAACTATAATATGCCCAACATGTTAAATTAACTCATTAATGCTATAATGACTTGGCTCAATGGCTTCAAGCAAGTCTGTGGCCATAGCTCTGTGGCCATCTCTTTGTACACAAACACTGAGCCACGAGGATCCAGTGTGAAGAAATTATCAATCTTTCTGCTGTGACTACAGGATTATGGTATGCGTCTGACCTTTGACACACACTGCTGATGTTATATGCAGTGGTGGGCTGTGGGGGTTACATTTACTCTCAATACTGTAACTTGTCTTTCATGAGCTACTTTACTTTATATATGTGTATACAGGGGCGACTGTGGCTCAGTGGTTAGCAAGTCTGTCTTTCAATCAGAGGGTTGGTGGTTCAAACCCCGGCTCAGCCAGTCCACGTCGATGTGTCCTTGAGCAAGACACTTAACCCTCATTGCTCACCGTTGCTGTGTCTACGGTCTACTGTATACTGTATATCATGTAAGTCGCGTTGGATAAAAGCGTCAGCTAAATGAAATGTAATGTAATACGTAGTTGACTTCTTCACACAAGTATCGTACTTGCAGTCACATGAAAACGTCCCAAAGAACTGTGTGAGAATGCAACAAAAGGCGATTAATTAACAGGTGCTGTGGAGAAGAAGCTTCAGTGAGGCGACGCTCCGCTTCCGGCTGACCGGTAGAGATGCAAGTTCATTGATAAGCCTCTTTGGTCAGTGGGCCAAAGAGTAGGCTTAAAAAAAAAATGCATGAAATCAAGGACCACGTCCTCACGGGGTATGTTTAAGGTTAGCATCGTTGTTCCTATGATGATGCTTCACACATTAGCTAGCAAGCTAAATACCTAAAAGCCTGAGGTGGGTCCTCCGGAGATTGCGTCTTTTACCTTCAGGTGTGCGAGGCCTTTCTGCTGTTTGAATACTGCAGAGCCATGTTTTAAAATGTCAAAGAGCGCCCCGTGGGGAGGAGAGACTGGGACTGGTTATAAAAAATCAGCCGTTTTGTTCAAATGGATCTTTTGTCTCTTCAGTACAAAGACCTCACTTAAATAGAAGCCAGACCATAATTTAAGTGTGTAAGTTTATGTGTTGGTACGCTATCCAATATGTTGGTCCTGCGTCAAGGTTTATTTGGGCGGTCAGTGGGGCCTGAGCCTTGCCAGCATCCAAGTTTTTTACCGTTCTATAGGGAAACGACCACGATGAGTCCAATACACCTGGAGCAAAACCTCTCAATTGGAAAGGTAAGGGCTTCCCTCAAGATATTCACCTGTGGTCAAGGAATGCTTCACCGTGAGAGTTTGGTAAGATGATTTAACCATAAATATGTCCCATCTCCCTCAATCCTAGAGAAAAAAAACAGAACGCAGAGAACACAGGAAAGAGACAATAAGGACAATAATTAACAAAGAGAAAAGGCAATTTCTTTTTCAAAGGCTACTTGAGTGTGATGTGTTACTTAACACACTTTAACACATTATGTATTATGTTTTGGACCAACATGAAGGATGCAGCAGAGAAAACATACAGCTGTCATTCAAACCGGGGATGAGAGCATAAAATGCATAGTCTTTTTTTCTCTAATTCAGACTTTGGAGTTTGGACGACCTGTCCGGTTTCGAGTCAGAGTTTGCAGCTCTGTTTGATCATTTCATACAGTGGAACCCGGGAAAGATATCATCGCCACGTGGATGCGTCCGCGTCTGAGAGAAAAGAGTGCACGCATCTCTGATCTCGACGGCACTCCCCCGAGAACAGGTTTTCATCTCTCATTCCCGATAAATCTCTGAACAAAAACAAGAGATTCGCATAGTCTTCAAAGGAGGCTGAGAAATCCATAACGCGTTCGGGTGGAGCCTTTCATCAATATCGCATGAGGATATAGCAGCGTTCTCATGTGAAGCCGGCAACAAGGTTTTGTTTTTCTACTGCAGCTCTGTCCGCACAAGGCTGGGCGCGGAGCTGTGGGAATGTGACAGTGGGAGATGTAGTGTGGACGCTGGAAACAAAGTAGGTCTTGACAGGTTGAAGGTCCGGCACAATGGAGGGATTGTCAGGGTTTGCCGACAGTTGCATTTGTTTTAATTGGCTGAAACTGCACGGCAGCAGTTGTAGCAGGAACCTCTCCTTTAAAGGAACAGATGAAAGGTTTTCACATCACCTGCATTGTTGTGGTCTAAATATTGGATGGCTGGATGGACCAAACAAAGTGATGAGTCTTCCTCTGGATGTGGGGGCTCATGTTGTGCTCTACTGACTAAACTAATAATAAGAACATGTTTTGTGACACTGCATTGGACACTTACATTAAACAATTATATACATAACCAGTTTGGATTCACCTGTTGTATTGATGTTTCATCTCCCTTTCTTCCTTCTTCCAATAATTGCTATGAGAAGTTATAAGAAGAGTTTTGCTGAAGCAGCACACTTGTTAATCCAGCTTGTTATAGGCATAATAGTCCACATGACACTGAAAGACACATTTTGATAACCACTGACTTGTGATTTCCTCTATTTTTATTTCATTGTTGCTCAGAGGATATTTGTCTCTTTTATACACTTTCAGTCTGGTTGAACATTGTACAGATTTTGGTTCCTCATGTAAACTTGCAAACGTTTGATACAAAATAACATCTATTTGTAAAGAGGACTTTCTACAACCTAAAAGCAGGAAAGAGCCAATCCATCTTTTGTGACATGCAATTCCAAGAGCAAATGATGCTTTAAGAGAGCAGTAAGAGTGAACCAAAACAAGGAATTGTGGGTCATAAAATGATGCTGAAGCCCTGCAGAGTCCGTTGATAATTAAATGTGGATGCGCCCCATACAACTACACATAGTTCTGTGATTAGTAAATAAGTAGTTAATATAAATCTTTAAGGCCTTAAGGAAATTAGCTGCTTGTACTTTACGATGAAGACGTTGTATTTTAAACATGTTACTAGTTAGTTAGGTCGATAAGTAATCAACAAAGCAATTTCTTTACAAATACATGTACAAGTACAATTAACACACAAATTGTCAAGATTTTTCTAAATCAAAACAAAACCTTGTTTCCTATTTTCACAAGTTGGCCTCTGCGCTCCTCCCCCTACCTGTCGGCCCTCCAGAGGTCAAGCATTATCTCTGTTCAGACTTGGCAGCACGGCTCACCGAGTGCAGCCACACCTGTGTGTCTGTCAATGTCGTGGCCTCCCCTGCAGCCCCTCAGGTAGACACAAAGACGTGCACTGTATGACCGAGCGCACACAGAACAAACGCCTTAATTCATCACCACTCGCTCTCCACCTTTTTTGTTCTCCTCCCGCTCCGTCACCCAACCTCACAGGAGGTGGACACCAAAAGAAGGTCATTATCTGGCGGAGGGCTAAATGAGCCATTGCTGACAATGATGAAAATCAAAACAAATCTCTCATTACAGGAAGAAACTGTCCAAAGGACAAAGCTTGGGTCCCGCCGGCAGGGCATTCTGGTTGGTTGATCTGGAACTGATACCGTTCAGAGGGCGCCGAGGATGGAAATCCTTGAGCCTTACGGGAACAAAGTGAGGGAGAGAAGCGTAAAGGCCTCGTGTCAGATTTGTGCTGTGACGAGGAACATTTATGTTCCTGCTTCAGAACACTTCCTGGCGTAATCTTTATGCTCCGGTACGCACATTGTCATCGTGCAGATTAAGCATGGGAAGAATAACAGCACCTGACCACGCATTACATACTGTATCGCTCTCGTGGCGAGGTCCATTGCTTCCTCAATGCTGTGTCCCGTGAGAGCAGAGAGGGGACGGAGTGCATCGGCCCTGTTATGGACGAACAGAGCTTGGTATGTGCAGAATTTGCACAGATGTTTCTGTGTCTGAGCCGTGGCTTGACCTCGCTCTGGGTCTCATCAGGCGTCTCTCGACGTGAGACGAGGAGGCAGGAGGGGGCCGGCGCTTCACCCCGGAGGAAATGAAAGAGGGCGAAGGTACCAAGTCCCCGCTGACCTCCATCCCTTTACATTGTCACTCAGGATGACCTCAGAGAACCTGCCCACAACTTGTATGTCTGTCCAAGGGGCCCCCTCTGCGTGTTTTAAATACTTAACAGTCGCTCATTCAATGAAAGCACGCGGCACACTGTGGTGCTTTCAGAAGACGAGTCTGCCGTCTATCAAAATGAGCATTTCCGCTCTCAGTTTGACACATGACAAAGTAACACCTGTGTGATACAAAACAGACCCCACGGCCTTTTCAGACCTTCAGCGATTGGATCTGTTTGCATATACAAACACTCCTTCACTGGCACATGTGCACAAAGCCCCCATGAACGTAGCTGCGAAGCTGTCATAGATTGTACCCAAGAAGTGGATGTAGTCGTTGTGACGTCACCCATTGGTTTGTGGACTAAGGTCTTGAGGCCTCGAGTTCAGCATTTTGGGTATTGCCAACCTGGATTTTTGAACCAGCGAACAAAAGCAACCATATTTGTAGTGAGCAGCAGTGACGTAGAGGCGGCATATACGGCTCTGGTAATGACAGCGGCTTGTTAGTCCCAAGTTTGCCACGTCTTAAGCATCCCCGCTTCATGGTCTATTTTAATCTAAATGGGACTATAATTTAAACTAGTGATTGAGACCATAAACTCATGTTTACAATGTTTACCAAGGGAACAAAGACTTTTAACAGTCTTTTTGTCATTCCATGTGCATTATGTGGCGCACGCTGGCCCTAAAAGTGTTTTTTCCTCACACTCAAAACGTTCAGTTACCATTAATTAGCACAAATGCTGAGCTATGTCCTTTTAAAATTGTCTTGGTAGTGATGAAGGGCAAGTGTAAGAATTCTGTATGAGTAGCATAGTAAGTCATGTTAATGAAATACACCGCCAATGGTTCCTGTTGGGTTTCATGGGGTTAGGGTGGTGCAAAGAGGCATTTTGCTGTGTGTGTCCCTGTGTAAACATAGCCATTAGCCACTTCCTCCGATGTCTTCTCTGCACCACCATGGCCGCTTGACCCTCATAAAAGTGATGAACAGTGCGTCTGGATATGTTTCATTGTGTTAGCACTCGTTAGGTTAGACTTTCACCTTGTGGAGCACCTTTTGCTGTTGGCTCACCTAAGATGACAAAGATGTATAATAAGTTCTCAGACACACGTGACCTGTCTCTCAGTGCCGCCTCAAATCAGCATTTAAAAGCCCTCCCGCTGCCTTAGACTCATGAATGGGTTTAAAGACGTCTCGGGCAGAACGGCCCATCGCTCAGTAAACATATGACATTGGTTAATGCACAGCCAGGATGGATTCATGGGGTTCACTGTAATGCTACACCACAAGTTGGATGGCATTAATTCTGCCTGTGTGACTTTAATGGAAACAAGGGAGAGAGGAGCCTCCACCTCGGAGCCCTCAGTTCTCAAGTGTGTTGGCTAACAAGTCTGTTCAAACATTTTCCTTCCTTCCTCACAAAAGACATATATTTACCCCCGGTGTCGGTTAACAATGACTTTTATAGATTATAGTTGTCAGGCCTTTCATTGGCTTAGATATTGTGTAGCCTCAGTTGTGTTGCTTTAAAGCCTAACATAAGCATGGATGGATATATCAGCAATGCTATATGGCTGTACTGTATGTTGTGTACTTAAAGTTAAACCTCTTCCTGACACTGAACTGGTCACCTGACTTCCTTAGAGGCAGCTCTGCAAGTCCTGCCTCATGATAACGTGGGATTTATGCAAATTACAGTGCAAACGGTGGACGTCAACAGCCTGCCTTGTTAGTTACTGTCACTCAACCCTTCCATCCCAACAAATCAGAGCAGGGTAATAATGCTATGTTTTATTAGTATTACTAGTAAAAAAAAGTCTGGTGGTTCGATCCTCGGCTCCGCTAGTCCATGTCGTTGTGTCCTTGAGCAAGACATTTAATCCTAATTGCTCACCGTTGCTGTGTCTACGGTCTACTGTATATCATGTAAGTCGCTTTGGATAAAAGCGTCAGCTAAATGAATGTAATGTAATGTAAAAAAATATGATTATAATTCTTATACATTTTATATTAGAGTTTTAATTAAAGGATCATTCGTATTGGTTCTGACATGAGTCAACATCCTCATCAGTTGAATATGCATGCAGTGTGAGGACCAAGAGCATCTCAGTTTGGCCTCTTCACCAATCTATCGATCTTTTCAGCATCATTGGAGAATTGTTAATCTATTTTCACATCAGAATGCACAAGTGCAACATTGAGCAATGCCTTTATTTTGTTGCGTCGCTCGCCCGGGGGCCGCTGCACCAGCCATAACCAGACACAATGACCATATTTTGACTAAATTGAACTCTGAACTCCACCCCACCACGTCTGTCCAAAGACATTCCAGCAGTGATGGAAATTCAAAGTTGAGACGGTGTATTTCATCCTACAGTCGCCTCTAACATGGCTTGCACATTTGGTTATCTTAAGAAATAACCCTTAACTCTTGCAGTGCGGCCTTGCACAATTTAACTTGTTGTAGGCCAGCACAGTGGCAGACAGCCTGCACCATCCACACCCTAATTACCATCAGTCACTTTAACGATGGAGTAACATAACACTAAACAGCATACCCACCCTTACCTGATCCGGTGGGCGAGCGAGTGGTAGGGGGGCTCATTATGGCCCACATGGGGCACGGTGTCATAGCACGGCTCATAAAAAACATGGTCACAATGGCTCTGGGGCGACGGTGCTCACTTCCACCGGCATTATTTATGCTGGGGGTGTGTATGGGGGCAAGGGCAGTGAGAGCAGTTTGGTGCCCTGTCCGTCATGCTGCTCGAGGGGTTCAACCTGGGCTCCATTTTATAAGCCTCCGGTGCCAGGGGCCCCAGCTCACATCGGCGTGGGAAAAGGAGGCTAACCATCAGGTTATGTGGAGCTTTTTTTTATGGTGCATTGTCCAGAATGAGAGTGGAGGTGGGGCACCTGGTGACATGTTTGACCTCCATATGCGCACATAAAAAATAACCACGTCCTCCTAATTGCTAATAACAGAAAGCTGAAATCTTCCTACTCATTCCCTTTGTTGCATAAGCAAAGGCAATAATTTATGTGCTTGTTGGACCTCATGATCGTAATCTCTTGTTGCTCATCTCCCTCCCGGATCAGATGTGTTCCGCCAGGATGTAAGTGTGTGTTTGTGGTATGAGCAACGCTTCAGTGGGCTTGACGTATCCACATCTAAGAGCCTCTGTGGATTTGCTCCAGTCCACCGCTGAATCATCCTTCTCTTAGTGAATGATTCAGCAGTGACCAAAACTGGAGTTGTCCGCATTTTTACTACGACTGCTGAAGAGTCATTTAGTGTCACAAGCAGCAGGTTCAGGATTATTAATATGGATTAAAAGTGCATTTAGAAGCATCTGCTCTCTTCACTGCTGGAAAATGATCCGATGCAATCATGATTAGAAACTTGCTTTAGTTGTGAAATGTTTGACAGCTTTGTAACATTGGGGATTACCTACATTTTTACCTTCTTTTTCGCCTTTCTTTCTTTCCAAACCCTAGTGTCTCTAGTCAAATGCATATTTAGTATTTAATAATGCATACTATACGGTGCATGCTGTGTATGTGTTGTAATTGTTGTATGAGAAGAAGAAGAAAAAACGTACGAGTTCATTACTTCTCAACTGTAAGGGTCTATGTCATTTGTTATTGATTTTCGGGAAATATAATGATGAATTCACAAACTAATTTGTTTTATTTGAATTGAGTTTATAAGCAGTTTTTGATTTCCAGAAGAAATTCCTTACAAACTTGTAATACAAAGTTTTACAAGGATTTGTAACACAAAGCTAAATAATAACATATGGGATGTTTATAAACCACTTTCAAACCCAGAAAAAGGCGAGTCTGCTAACTTACTGACAAATCGCTCCTTCAAAGTGAGAGTCGTAGTTCATGAAATGAATGAGGTTCACTGAGTGAAAGTTAAGTTTCAATATTTAAAATTTGGTTCTGCCAAAAGGTTAAAACTAATATTTTTGCTTTGTATTTTGCTTTATATCATTTACATCAGTGTGAACAATTGAAAAACAAAACCCCACTTTTACCCTTGGATACACATGGCACTTAAGAGTGCTCCACTCTTTTCAAGGAGTGATTCATATGAGTAGAAGAGTAGCTTGAATCCTAGCAGGTGTCTCTTCCCTCACAGAAGTCCCATATGTTCACTCCATTAAAGCTCAACATTTGACGGGGCTTCCCTGTGTTCATGGAAGTGCACAGTTGGGTTCCCAGGGTAGAGCATGGAAAAGCCTTTAGCAGGCTGTGTTCATGCACCTGTCGGGCACACTGGAGCCCTTGTGTGCTGAATGCACAGGTTCCAGACAGGTTGAAGACGGATGTTGGGGCACGATCGTTTCAGGTTTTGGATGTTTTTGCACCTGCTTTAGGCATCACTGGTACTACAACTGTCTTGTGTTTATAGCATAAAGCAGAACATCCTGCATGGACACATAGATACATTAGATAAATCCATGGATTACAAATTTGTAACGTTTTACATTTCAGGATTTGTAGTTTGTATCCAAGCAAGCGTCATGTCTGATCATTATGATTATTATCAGTTGCGGTGGTTGGAGGTCAATTTAGTCATATTTAAAGTGTGGCATATTCTATTCACTTAGCCAAACAGTTTTATGAGTTGGAAAAAGTAGTTCTGTTGTTCATTTGGAATTCCCCATTCATTTTTATTATATTATTTTAATAAGATTTTTTTATGCTCAAAGTTGCCAGACATGGTTGATTTGTGAGAGTGTAGAAAAATGCTTGTGTCCCCAGATGTTTCACATGAATCCCGTTGGCCGATCTCGCCAACTGCCACTTATCTGTTCCTTACCCTAAACAATCAAACATATCCCCTGAGCTTTTAATTCATCTGCATTGCATCATGGCATATGCATCTGGGACCAGTTGTTTGTGTCATTTGAAGCCTCGCGATGAGCGGATGGAACCCGAGACCCTGTTCGTTCCCATGAGTTCATGATGTGCTTCAGCTCCCCAGCTCCACCACACCGCTGAGCACAAACCGCAGCAGATGTTATTGAGTGCACATTTGTAAATATTTACCCTGGTGAATAGCCTACGAAACAGAGGGAGGCGCACACTCGATGGCGACGCTGACAGAGCGGCAGATATTGGCCCCTGGAACAGCCCTGTGTTTTCAATCTCAGAGGTCGCGTTGAAAAGGCGCTGCAGCAATACAGCACATTCCAATTACACAGAAAGGGCTCGGAGGAAGTTTACACTCCCGAAATATAGGAGACGGCCATTAGGTTTGGTTGTAGAGCTGGCAGTAATATGCTCTGAGCTGAAGCCCGCAGCCTGAGGGGCTGAAGTGGAGCAATAAGCTCCATATAAGTTCTTTCATATTGCCTCTGCTTTCAGCTGACAGTTCCCTGCGTAGCAGTGGTTGAGATATACTGATAGACACTTTGTCATATTAGCCTTACAACTGATTAGGCTGATTTGAACAGCTAATGTTGGTTTACGACCGCTCTTTTAAAGGAAAGGAAGGAAAACTTCAGAGAACCTTTACTTAAGCTTCCCCCAGAGAGCACGCAAGAAGCATGCACTTTAAGAACAAGGAAAGGAAGGAGGGGGAAAAAAGGAATTACTTTTAGTCCGATATGAAGCCTGACCTGCTGCCAAGCGACGTATCCCAGGAGAGAGGGGTCAAAATGGGGCTCGCCGCTCACGGCCCCCTTCTCTCTAATGAAGACAAAACAGGCCCGCTGTGCACAGCATTTTGCCTGGATGCAAGCCATTACCACAGCTAATTGGTAATTATTAGATTAATCAGCAAAGGGGGTACCTCTCAAGGAGTCACTCCAAGGCAGGTTTTTCAATTTGTGGGAGTTTGGTATTAAATACTTGCTGCGTCTGGACTCTTGATTGTGCGTTGGTTGCCAACACCTCCTCACCATAAACAGGTCTGCACAATATGAAAACAAAGTTGGCGGCAAAGCGAACGGAACATTCTATATTATCACGTGCAAAGTAATTTCATGCGCAAACACAGCTTGACACAAATGTTGTTTCTGAGAAGAACATTTTCGACATGCCTCAGGAACGTTCGGAGCATTTCTGAAGTGCCTACATGGTGTCAGGCGTGATCTTGCATGTTGTGTCCATGTAGCTGGCAGGATTCCTTTGCTTGCCAACATGAGGCTCCAGAAGGGAATAAAAGCATCAATTATGCATTATTGGAATGATTTTACAAGCATATGAGATTAGGAAGTGCAGTGATCTTCCATGTTGCAATAACAGCCTGTCTGTGTTGGTACAGCATGCCTCATTAGCGCCATTCCCATAGCTGGATGTGGGCTAACAAGATAGCCGACATTCACTCTCTAATTAGCTCCTCTGGTACCCCGCGTTTCCCCTCTCGGAGCTCTGCACCGGGCTTCGCTATCAGGTCCTTGCTTTGCTTTCGCCGTGTAGGGGGTGAGAGATATTATTGTGCTTCTTCTAATGATAAATTCCCTTTGTGCTACAGAAGCCAGTTAGTGAGGTATGTGGTATACTGGGTAGACCTTTTCTCTGTGAAATGGTTTTGACAAAAGAAAAATATCGAGGTATATCCTTGGGGTTCTGAATCAGGAGAATCAGAGGCGCTGTCTGGAATTGGCTCTGGAAGCAAAGTAGCACTAAAGGGAGGAGGGTCAATAGTTTACTAATGCATAGCAGGCAGAGCATTTGCAGTACATTCTCCAGTACAAGTGTTGGATTTTAATGCCTGATCATCAAGACTGAGATACAAGCGCATAGACAGTCCCTTTCCGTTACCAAGCTACATCCTTGTTAGTGACCGGTCACCAGTTAGGAAGCCAATTTTTGCCAGCTCAGACATGACAGGGGCAGCAATAGCCAGAGAGAGATGATAGGTCGCAAAGAGAAACGGGAACGGAGGGGTTAAGAGGGCGCATGGCGGGTCAGAAAGTGGGTGCAACTCGAGGTGAGCAACCCCTTTCAGCCAGGGTGTCGTGTGTCTCCACACAACATGCCAGCGTTTATTTAGCACTAGGCAACAAGTTGTTGGGAAACCCAATCTCCTTGCCGGCAGCCGGCCGCTCCTCCTTCAGAAAGGGCCGCCCTGATCTTCATGGCGTCTCAGCGCTCTCTTGTCTGTCTTACCCTGCTTGAAGTCCCCCAGTTCGGTGACGTGGGACGCCTCTTATAGCTCCACCACTCCAGCTTTTCTACCGCAGTCGAGTCGCCACCTCTCGTGTTACGCGGAATGGTGGGTACTCTGTCAATGATGGCCCAAGGGCAGATGCAAAGCGCTGCGGGAAGTTGTAAGTGGGAGTCATCGGTTACTTTCCAAGTATGGCAGTTTGAAAATACTCCAAAGAAAGGGGAGCCACTGGTGAACCCTCCTGTACTATGAGCTGTCTGGACCCGTTTCAGTATATGCAACCAGATCCTGTACATGTGACCACAGAATCAAAGTGTGGCTGACCAAACGCACTGATCAGAGAAATGTGGTTTAGTTTCCAAATGATCCATGTCCTATTTTAGAGGTAGACAGTTGGAAGGTGACCTTCCAACTGTGTATTCAATATCAAAACTGCTCACATTGCCAACATTGATGTAGGATTACATAATTGGTCAAAAAGACTCTAAATAATTGTGCCATCACACAACATGGATTAACATTTGAAACAGAGGCTGCGTTAGCCAGCTGTCACACAGATCTTGGACAGGAATGACCTTATGGCTCACTCATATCTCATTAGCATGCTAACATTGATTAGAAGTTATCGGTGTAGTATTCAAAGGCTCAAGTGTAGCATGGTGTTGTTTGGGGCGGCATGTCAGACGCTCGCAGAGTCGTTCCTAGCCTGGTTGATTAATGATGGGAAAGGTCGGCCAAACAAGCTCCCCCAGCTCTCCATTTCCAGACAACAACCAGAGGTGTAGGGTTCACTGTTTTCAATCAGCGGTGGATTTATCAGGATTGCGTTATCACTGCTGCATGTAGTAAGTCTCAGGAACAATGATGTGGCTGTAATGTGTTGCCTTAAATGGACTTTAAAAATGAAATCTTATGACCCGAAATAAACTTAGCTGACCTGATAAGTTATATAAGAGTATCGAGTATAGATAATTCATGATGTATTAAACAGTGCTTTGAGTGAGGTCAAGTGTTGGTCAAAATTATTTTATGTTGAATGGGGGCGGAAAAATGCAGCATTCAAATTTCCTAATCTTTCCACAACTGACTGATACTAGGGGAGAAAGGAGATTTTTTTTTACAACTGAGTGTTTACTTTCTGATGAGGTCGGATAGTATGACGTAAAACCCAACCCTTCAGGGCCCTTTACATTGTGCGATTTTGGGCATTCTCAGGGTAAAATTATACATTTTGAGGGAAACTCTTTGACTTTTTGCTTGTCCAAGATTGTACCATGAGACACGTCCACCGACGGACGATTTCAAGCTTTGTAGACTGAAATTCAATAATCTAAAACACAGTATGAAAAACCGGAGCAACATTTTGTATTTAAACTTTCAAATAAAGTGTAGGGGAAAAAACAACACACACAGACTAAAATGATGAAGGAACATTTTTAAAATACATTTGCGGGACTCTGGCAAAGCTTTATTGTTTTGTTGTACTTGAACTGATGACGTGCCTCGCTGATACACACAGACATCGTAGTGCTTCTGTTCACCACACATTCATCAATTGATATCCTACAGTCTGACACAGATTGCATCCAGATTTTATTAGAAAAATGTCACCTTTAATCTTGTTGTGGATAAGCTTTCAGCAATTATAAGACATGTATCAATAAGATTTTCCTTAAAATATACACTCAAATAAGCATAATATAAAATATACACACCATAAACAAAAGCTTGCACAATATTAATTGCAATTAAATGTAAAAATACACTCAAGTCATATACATCTATACGGTAGTCAGTGCAACATTGTAAATTAGGTGATCACCATATCGTACCATGTTTCTTTCTTTAAATGTATCTAGCATTAAGCCTAAGCACTCATGTTTATATTGATAGCAAATAGGAAACAGACATCTAACATCCTCCCAACTTCCACTACAACTTTTCAGGATTCCCATTTAAATGTTTTTTTCAGAAGCGACACCTCATCAGCAACGTCTCATGATCCACACATTTTCCATCACTGCCCCCATATGAATTTTATTTTCACCTGGTAATCTGCTAAGCGACAAGCTGTTTGCGGATTTTAAATGGAGACCTGATACTACGAGGTTCTGTGAAAAATCACGGGCAAGTAGTTGTCTAATGAAAAGCAGATGGACAGAAAGAAAACAAAAAGTAAGCTGTAAAGATGATGTACTATGTGGCAAACCCCCTGTGGTCACATGACCCATGAGGCTGACATACAGGCATGGCTCGCGAGGCAGATAACTGAGAGGCTGTGAGGTTATGGGAGGCCTGATGCCTGATGCCTGTGTGTGAGCGGTTCGGTCAGACTGGCTGCATGTGCGAGTGATAAAAATGTAAAACCATCCAGACAAAAGGCCTATGAGATGAAATCTCTATCTGTGACATTCCCACAATAATGATAAGACCTGTGTGCTTGCATCAGTGTCTGGCAGACTGGGGTCAACAACACTACACGAGGGCAGACAGCCACAGCAGAATACACCAGTGAACCACAAGCAGTCACAGTCACCATTCATAAATTACAGGATCATTTGAGAGAGTTATACATGTACGTATCTTTGCTGAATTTAATGCATAATGAAGATGCATTTCAATGCAACATTCCAGGAAAAAATATTACAATGCTGGAATATCAATTTATTTCTGGAGTTATGGTGATGAGAAATTATTAATGTTTGTGCTGAAAGCAATGCTGGTTCGTGCATTCCCCTACGAAAAAAATATTTTGAGAGCTGCAGCAAATGGTGTGTAGCCACAGCCTACAAGCAATCATGGAGATCTAAGTCAAATACCCCTATTCCCCATAGTGGCACAACAAAGCTTTTCCCAGCAGCCACTTGGTATTCCGTGCGGAGAAGTTGCGTGAAGATGCCTCGACCCACAGCGGGGTGAGGCCTCCCCTCTTTCATACCGTGCATTGTCTCTTGTTTTGAAGTCCAGAGATAAAAACTCACCAGGAACAAGGCAGGTAATCCTCAAAGCAATACAGGCAATTAAGTTGATTAAAAGATAAGATCAACTTATGGAATATGATCATTTTATGCCAGTTATCGCTGGGGATATAATGGAAGGCTCCGGAGTCATGCGGGCAATTAACAGGGCATGATGGGTGTAAACACCATGCGGTCACACGGGAGACACGCTCAGATGGAGCCGTGTTTTGTACTCATTTAATCACACGAGCCGAGACCACAGTGTTTTGACACAGTGCAGACCCAAGTCGTACAGTAGATTGCTTATTTGCTTTAGCCAGATGCTGTGCAAACATTAGCATTTGGTGACAGTGGGCATGCTCGGCTGCCAGGAGAGATTGCTGTGGGTGAAGCCTGCCTTTCGGTCTGCTGTGGAGACTGTGAGATGAAGCAGTGGCAGCAAAGGTGCCAGAAGTTAGAGTCCCTGCTGGTGTCGCCAAGAAAGCCCTGGCACGCTTTTTTCGGTGGTGTGGGCAGAAAGAAACACAGTGCAGCTAATGTGCCACATGCAAACCCAGTACCCACGAGGAATTACTGAACTTGCACGGCGGCTGGATTCTCGCAATATCACAAGATCACACAAAGATCCATCTTCGTCAGAAGCAATCAGCGGCCTGTAGCAGCTCACAGGGTGTAGCTTAGGTGTGTGAGACGGCACAGAGAGGCAACGGTTTGTTCAAAACAACAATGGCTGCTCCCCAAGAGGTTAGCGTAGATGCTGCCGAAGCGTCGGTGTTCTCAGCACTGGAGAGTATTTCCTCATTGAAAGAAGTTGAGGCTTTTCTCAATGAAAAAGATGTTTCCCCCGGCGGGCGATCTCTGTGCCCTTTGTGTAGCAAGTTTAAGGTTAAGGGTGTCCGGGTTCAAGTAACGACTAGTCAAAACATCAATGACTAGTCCGGATGGCATGGACTTTGTCCAGCAACCCCAAGCAGTGTTACCCAAGACAGTCTTGTTTGACACATTGGTTAGTCCTCACCCCAAAAGCGTATTTTTGTGATGGTAAGAAAAGTGAAAACATACTTTTGGAAAATGAAGCAGCCAAAGCGGTTAATGTTGGAAAATGTAGATATCTGATCCAATACTAGGACTAGCTCTGCAGTGCACAATGCTTCATTATTTCCATGTCCTCTACCAGTATCATGTTCTGATGTGATGCCTGTGACATGTAGCTTCAGCCTCTGTCTTTTCACACAATATCATGAAAGCCATGCAAATTTGATACCCCTTGACAGGATTTAGTTTTGAAATGACTCAGCTGGAAATATTAAAAAGTCAGTACGACAGAGCATCTTGGAGCTAACTTTGATAAGCAAGCTACAGAGGATCAGATTTGATGATTGTCATTTCTGCTGGCAAAATCAAAGATTTGCAACAAGAAATGAGAAACCGGCGTTTACCCAAAATCGAGGACCCATTTTTTAAGAAAAGACAATCCCTCCTTTATTAGTCCCGCAATGGTGAAATTTCAGAAACTACTATTAAACTACTATTTAAAAAATTACTTAGAAACTATGAGTGGTATATCTGCATCGGTTATTGTTTTAAAGTGACCATGTACTATGCCTTGTCCCCATTTAATTTGCCATGACCCCAAATCTTAACCTTATTGCAGTTACACATATACATCATTTTTAATTAATGGAAATAAATCTAGGGTTCTTCAGAATTGTCCAATGTTGACGCTCGTCTGGCGGTAGTGTCCCACATACATGCTGATGATCATATCACACAACGATGGACCTCTCCCCTGACATGTTAGCTGAGGCATATAGTTAGCGTTCGCCTAATCAAAATTTTAACTAAACTTTACACCCTGATGCTGTCATGTTCCCAGTACCTCCAGTAAAGAAACCCATCAGCTCCAGCGCCCTGCAAACCTTTACAGGATAAGCGGTTCAGATAATGGATGGATGCATTTACAAGAGCACCAACTGGTTTTAATAAAGTTCAGGATGAGTTCAAGAACCCTTAATACTGTAGAACTGGCTTCCCTCTCTGTATGATTAACGTTTCTTCGATGAAGCTCAGGGAAACAATCCAGGCAAGTTTGTTCAATGTACACAGTCTCTAGTATTTTCTGATGGAAATATGCAGATTCCAAAAGGAGACGATACAACACAGCTGGATCTGTGTATTTCTTTTGTTTAACGGATGTATTGTGTTGCAATACAGAGGCTGAAGGTATTTGATTTCCTCCTGTTTTCAGAGCGATAATGAACACATGAAATTTTGGTCATCCTGCCAGTTAGCCTTCCACACTTTCTCTGTTTCATTTAAGGGACTGCGTGAGAGGACTTTTTCTTCCCCTAGTGGCCACTCACACAAGCATAAAGAAATCATAAGCAATAAAGGTCTATGTTAAACAAAGCCAAGACTAGCCTTGAACCCATGATGGAAAACATGCAGGCTTTGCACGCCAATGCTGAATTATTTGCTCTTCTGGTAATCTTTTCTTTTTCTTTTTAACAGCTTTGTCTTATTTTGTCAGAGGGAACTGATATTTCTGTAACAAAAAATGCTACGTTCTTGAAAATAATTATTCAAGGCAGTGGAGCGAAGTGAACTTTGCATGCAGAGCATCATAAATATACTAGCGTGCCTTGGATTCAATCTTGAGTTGTTTTGCCTTCAGAGCATGCCTGACTGATAAGAAGGGAGAGATGATAGGTGTGATAGCGAGTCCTGTACTCCCAATTTAGAGTTGAACGACTGTGAACTGGGAGCGTTTACTGAGGGAGGGGGGCTGAGAATGAGGTTCAGGCTTATTTACGTTGTGAGATACGAAAGGAACCTTTCAACTTGAGTCTCGGAGGCCCTGGTGGAACATTTCCCACCGGTTGATAAACTTGTGATCCCGGTGTTACCTATCACATTGTAAAAATAAAGTTGAGAATGGTAGCATCTGTAGTTTGACAATTTCTTTTGCAAAGAATGATATAACAAAACAAAGGTTGGGGGGGTAGGTAATATAATTGGTATATGACTGAACACCGCGAACAACCCGACATCCAACTTTACTGTAGTTAAGTACTTTACTTGAATGTTTTATAGTGATGCCGCTTTCTACTTCTACTCCTCTACACCTCAGAGGGAAATATTGTACTTTTTACCCCACTTATTATTTAATAACTAAATGTACTGTACATATGAACGATTAGGAAATATATTATTTATTTTATGTCATGGTACCAGCTGTGGATTTGCTGCTTTACTTTTAAGTTTTAAAATAATTTTGATGAACAGAATTGATTACAGATGTTCTGCACTTTTACTTTTAATACTTCAAGTACATTTTGATGATTGTACTTCCATACTTTTACTTATGTAACATTTTCTACTAGTAGTAGTAGTAGAGTTTTTTTTTACACTAGTATTTTTCCCCTTGCCCACGAGGCATCAGGTGTTCTAAACTAACTTAGAAAAACTCTGACACCTCTGTTCCCGTTTGTCATCAGGTTATCCATGATTGAAATATGCATTATTTAGTAGAACACCTTATATGTAAGCCTTTGCAAATGCGATTTGTTTAGCTTGACGAAGATGGTGAATGATTTAGTTTCCTCTGAGAGAAAGTGAAAAGGTCTTTCTGTGTGTGTGTGTGTGTGTGTGTGTGTGTGTGTGTGTGTGTGGATGAGGGTGCATTAACCAGACCCTGGGGCTTGACAAGTCTCCTTTGGAGGCTGTCTGCAGAAACAGAGGGGCGGGAGAACAAGGGCCAAGGCCTGTCACAGCGCATTCAACTGCCGCCAGTTTACACAAAAATCAGCCAAGCTCTGCTCCGCATCGACTGAGTTTAACACTGCGGACTGCAACCAAAGGTCAACGTCAAAAAAGGCAGATATCCGCTACACTGTAATATGATGAACCAGAAAGAATGCGCCGACCTTTTCTGTATATGTAAAACACAGAGAGCGGCTCCGGCTTGTCTTTCCTGTCACCTCTGTGTGGACTTCATGCTTGTTCCCTGATGAAAGTAGGATGTCGAGGCTAACTCATCTAAATGCTCGGTCAGGCCTTCACCACCCGGGCTGTTTTTCTCATCGTGACCTGGCACTTTCTCAGAGTTCACTTCCTTAAAAAAAGCTTTGTTGAGCCTCTGCTGGCGTGAAGCGATTGGACCTCATGCTCCAGATCACACAATGTGGCCTGTCCCCTCGAAAAAGTGTCCTTTTATAGGTGTTGGGGGTGCGTATGTTGTCAGCCGTCCTCTTTTCCTAATCATGCCGTGTTGTTTTGCCAGCGCTATAGTGTTTCCCGACATCTGTTTCTGATTCCTCAAGAGGAAGAGGGGAAATAAATGCATCTATCAGTAAATATTTAGAGGGAAAGGGTAAGTGAAATATGGGGTTTTAGGGATCCGATTACTTCTGTAAAAGCCTTCAAGAAAGATTAATGGCTTGCTTCTCCTTATTTTGATCTATGCATGGTGTTTGTGTTTTTGCCACACTCTCTAGGATCACAGTTATACCCTATTATTCCTTTATCTTGCTTTAAAAGAGATTATGCTAATGTTTTTGGGCTTTTGTCCCACAGCTCCATGTACAGGCAATCCAATATAAGGAGTAAATACTCATTTCAGATAATCATTAGTTAGTTAGTTATGCAATCTGTAAATCGCAGAAAAGGTTTAGCAATATTTTTATTTTTGTCACATAAAAATACAAATCTTTTTTTTACTTTCTAACTTCCCTTCTCTGTCTGAGGCTCTCAGCCCACTGGTTCCTATACTGAATATGCACATTTCATAGAATGGGTCACAAATGTACATACACACATTGTTTTGGAAGGCTAAATAATTTTCGGCCACAGATTTAGCAAACAGTACCCAAACAGTACTGCATGGTGTATTTGTGGACTATTTGTGCTACAGTGAGGGATGCTGTGAGGAACTGAATCAAATATAAACTATTATAACTAACATATAATAATAATATAATATAACTAATGATCTCAGTGTAATGAAGGAACATGTCTCCCAGTGCAAAGATGTGGCTCATTTGCGAGGTTTTAGTATTTCTTGGGACAACACAGAGAAACGAGATGCAAAAGCCTTTGGCGAAGCAGACAGTACTTGCTCGTATACAACATAAACAATGCCACTCCCGGATGGCGACCTTTGCCTCATGCGCGTGAGCGAGTCAGCTAGAGCTAGATGCTCTTATCTTGTCTTTTTCTCTTTTTAAATGACTCACTAACTTGAGTGAGCGGGAGCGATGGAGGTCAAGGGTGCTATGACAATCAGCACGAAGGAAACCGGGAATATAATGAGATCTTTCTGCTGCGGACCCTGGTGTGTGTCAGCCAAAGTGATGGCGAAATGTTGTCACACAAAGTACCAAAAACAAGGCACCTCCGTTCACCACTGTGGTTTGATCTGACTCAACTCCTCTTCAGTCACTGACCTTTAACGTGACACTTGGCAGTGAACAGCCATGACCTTATTCCTATTTATTTATTTATGCTCGAGGTGAGGCGAGTGAATTCTTTGGTCAGAGTGCACACCGGTGAATTATAACCTTGGATTGCATCCACCGCACCACCTTGTAACCTTCACACGTCCATTTGTGGGAATTCTCTGCAACATCAGGCCTTGCTCCTGCATCACCGCTATCATCGTTGCTCATACTTTTACTTAACAGTTGTTGCCCCACGCCACCGCATGGCACATCTGTATTTGATGATGCTTTCAAGCTGAGTTCAAGGAAAGGTCACTGCAAATTACAAGAAAGGTCACCACATTTGATTACAGAATGACAACTGGTATTTTTTCCCTGAAGACAGTGAATTACTGCCATGCCTCCCATAGAGGAGAGTGGTGTTCCTGTACTAAGATATTATTTATTAGCCATTAGATGTTTCCCGGTTCTTTCAACAGAAGAAGCCTTGCAGCTCATCTGGCCTCTTGCCCGTCACCACAGCCTCCTGTGTGACTTCCCTTGTGGAACAAGTGTTGCTTCTAATTGCACCCAGGAATATGGGTCGAATGACGGGATTCAATAGAGCAGTGTTAGTTGGTGCCGTCCGCCAAACAAGTTTAGATGACATCATCGCGTTCAATTTAATTACCCTCTAATCCTCTCTGCTTTGAGCAAGGCGCATGCTTAGCCTGGCGGTAATGGGCTGTTATACGCGAGAGTAGACAAGGTTTAGGCTTGTGAAGAATGGAAAATCTGGGAGAAAGAAGCGGGCCATTTCTTTTCTTTTCAACTCCCACGAGGCCTGCGCATTTAGTGGTTCTGAATTTGTTTGCTCAGTCTGTGAGGGGAACGAAGGCCTTGCATCTAGTGTTTTAACAACTGCAGAGCGAGGAAGATCCCTCTGCTACTTTCATGAGCAGAAGTAGAAACAAATTGGTTTGGATGAGGAACAAGTGAATGACGTCTCTTTAATGGTAATTCTTTTCCTTTGATTGAAGGAAAATACTGCAACATTTTGACTTCTACAAGTTCACTTACAATTGAATTACAATCTTTCAAATTTCGGATCTGGTGGATTTGGTGAAACCTGTGTTTCCTGTCTTTGGAAGTCGTATTAATACAGGTCTCCGAGTTATATTTGCAATTTATCGTTAATCGATCACTGGCGTCTTTTGAATTTCATCCAGCACTTGCACGCGTGTTTCAGCCTCTGAAGGGTGGACTCTGCCACTGAGAAATACAAAGTATACATACAGTGATAACTAATGCGTCCAAATACATGTAAAGGCTATAGAAAAACAGCCATAACTAGAAAGATGCACTCAGGTGTATATGCAATGACTACTAATGTTTGATTGACTGAATACAACCTACCATTTGCAGAACCCCGTACAGACTGCACGGGTATCAGATGTGTTTTTCACCGGCTCGTCTCACACAACAGATACGCTGCCATCGTAATCTATGCAGACGTTTGCACCGGCTCTGTGCAGGCGTAACCTTGAAGCGTTAATTTAGACTTCAAGTCCAATGAAAAAACTGTTTTCCCTCCACTGTGTCACAATCCTCTGCATTGCTGTCGCCTGTTGCACAGCCTCGCTCGGTTCTGTTGTGCAATAGGACACATGTATCTCCCATTGCCAATGAAGTCATGAATATAAAATACATTTAAAGAATTGCACTCGTGTGGTTTTTTTAGGCAGCTTTACACATTGTTGCTTTGGTACAAAGCCATGTAGCTGTGCGTACAGAAATTGAAAATGGAAATTGCAGGAGGCCGGCCAAGCCGATGCCTGCTGCCACACACTGCTTACATTGTGGTACCTTTGATAGATAATAGAAGCTTTGACTTTAATACATCGCTTTGTAAACGGATGCCATGCTGCTTCTGTGACTATTGGAGTAGAGGAGTTATAGTTTACTCTGCCAAGGCACGGCGTGCTCTGTACAGTGGCTACATTGATTTAAAATGTAGCTTTCATGAATGAGCTGTTGTTTAAAAAGCCTGAATAAAATATACATTTTAATTTCGGTGTTAGTTTTAGTTTAGTTTCTGGTAGAATGGATTTATGTTTGGTACATCTCTATTTGTGGCAGCAGGAGTGTTTAGAGCGTTCATTACATGTTCTTGCCGACCCTCTCTGCACACTGTCTCTTTAACCTCTTGAAGGGAGAAAACATGACAAAACACTTTGTGTTAGCTGAAGAGCCCGATGCCAGCGTGAAGTAGGAATTTGACCTCCGGGAGGTGTTCACCTCCGATGATATCGTAACAGCTGTATCCATCCTCAGAATGAATGTGCGAGGGATGCTCTCTTTTGAAGTGTGCTGGGGAGAGCCAATCAGTCTCCGCAGGTCAAAGTAATTACAGAGCGGCTTGAAGAGAGAGGCCAGCGAGGTCAGAGAGAAGTGCCTGTTCTGGCCTCAGATTACTAGCTGCTGACGCCTGGCCGCGCTCCAGAGGTGACTGTTAATACTGTAAACATCTTTATGTGCTCGTAAAGACCTGACGATACCGCAATAGGCCTCACTTTGACATCATGTAGATGGAAATATTTTTTATAGGACTGTTTCGAGTAAAATTGTAACCCGCAGAAGAAGCAGCCCTCACACATGTAATCTAAGATCTAGATTATCTAGAAGATGAGATCTGTTTACCTTATGAGGCTGTAAATAAGCCCATCATTTATTTTCTTTTTCTGGGATCGCTCACAAACAGTCTCTGCTGATGTCCAATCTATAACACTACATTTGCGACAACCCCGTTAAAGTAATTTAATACAAATAATAAATACAAACTAACCAATGTTGGTTCGAGTTTTGCTGATAATATATATGTATATATATATAAGCTTAAACCCTTTGATTCAGTTTTGTCAGCATTAAGTACAGCTGTCAATTCACAGAGATTCCTCTGAACAACATTCGCCAAAGCAGAAGCAGAATATACTAAATAGTGTCGTCCAAATACAAATGTTTTTCCTACTAATAACATTGCAAAATAGATTATTCATATGAATTGTAAAAAAAATTTAATTAAAAAAGGACCATATATTACCCTTGGGCTTGACATCATTTTGCATATTTAAAAAGCTAGAAAATAAACAATCAACTTGGACACTTAGTTTTCAAACCATGAATGTTTTTGAAGGCAGCCCTGTGTTAACTTTATGGAGAGTGTCGTGTCAGCCGTCCATGTTACTGTCCTGCTGTGTGACAGAGCGGCTGCTGGACCACAGCTGTCCCTGGGCTTAAAGACGCTATGATAAAACACTGTAACATGTGTGCCAACCATGAGGTCAATGTGTGGGAAAGCATGTCAGTTTCTGTGTGTGAATGTGTGCGATAGGTCATAACATTGGGCTGGGCCAGATACCGCGAATGGTCCTATGACAAGTGGCATTTTAACACATTCATAAATCATTGTTAGATCAATACAACACAGTTTGTCCTGGTGCCAACGTCATTAAGCATTTTCTGAAGCGTGGATGTCGTACAACAGAGTCAATCTGCCTGAGCCAAAGTGCAAATATATAAACACCTTGTCCATACCTCATATGTTTAACCAAACAGTGAATGTATAAAAAAAAGGCCTTGTCTTGATGGATATCTCACCGTTCTGCAGAATGATGGCATGTGTCACCATTGCAGCTGAGATAATATAGTCCTCATCTATTTTTCTGCAGCTCTCATTATGTGAGGCTGAGACCCATAAAAGGAAGAGCCGGTCTGGGCCTGAGATGAAAGGGGATGTCAGTCAGCATCCGCAACCAGTCTGCCCACCTGCTCCAAATACCACACAACCAGATAGCTAATGAGATACCTGGCTGGATTAGCAGAGAGATGCTGGAATACAGTATTTCATTAAAGGGGCATGATGGCCGGTTTGCTCTGTTATTGAGCTGTAGCAGGACGTGGATGCAGGACAATGCGGTGATTATCTGTCACTCGATAACGCTGCCAAATACCAGCGGTGCCATGTTGATTGAGCTGCTATCAAATGCCAGAATCTGTGGCTCTGGGGAACAGGTGGTAAATGCTTATCAGAGCCTTTAAAAGACCCTTCCTTGGCCCCCCTACAGTCTGCTGATGCTTATCACATATAACATGTAACGACTGTATTCTAATCCTTTGTGGACCTTTGCTTCATCGTTAACCTCGCTATCGGCATAATGTGTTTAGGTAATACGTCTTAGCTGACCATGTAATATCATTTTTAAAGTTATTATTAAAGGGGGTTGATTTGAAATTCAGTGATTGCCTCCACATGGCTCTCAACATGGCATCTTTTAACTTTTTACACACAGTGCTGGCACATCATCTTGGCGTTACTCTGCAAGAGATGAACTGCTAAGTCTGCAGACATGAAGAGTTGCTCCGGCCTGCAACCAGATCAGACTTGCTGAGTCAATTTTCTTGGAAAAGTATATTTGAATTTTAAAACCACAACATTAAGCAACTGTAAGAAACACTGACTATTGGCTACACTGAGAAGCTCAATGAACTGATGCTACCCTGGATAAAAGTATATATCTGCATATATTTGTAATCCTCCACTGCTGTCTGCCTGATTGTAGACGTGTTGTAACTTGTGTGCTGTCACTTCAAACTTAGGTTTCTCTATCCAAAACTTGGCCATCTAAATATATATCATATTTCAGTAGATTGCATTGTGGCCACACATCTACTCATATCTCTCACGCACACGTTTGACATCCTGATCATGCACATCAATGGCTCTCTTGGACATGTCTGCTCATGGTCAGGCTGAATGTTTGGCAGGTTGCTGAGATGACAGGGTGGTGAATAATAGCCGTTTATGAGAGGAAAAAATCAGCTCTACGATACACAAGCTGTAAATTAGTATGAGGAGGCCTTTAATGTGTTCATGACAGGACGGACTGTGGATTTGTGTTGAACCGATGCAACGTAAGTCACGTGTACATAGCCGTAGGTACAGTGTGATTTATAGAGCTGGAGATTTAACCATTAAACCTTCTCTTGATTTCCACCTTTAAATGTGTATTTATTTAACTACCTTGGCAGGATTAACACATTATTTTTCAATCTGCCATTAATAATTCATGTCTAATTAAATGAGATCCTGTAGCGGCAGCAGCTAACGTGAGTTATCTGTAGACGTTTTTGATTTGCTGGAGGCTGACATGTACAACAGTGCAACAATGCTTGAATCAGTGGTGAGTGAAGTAGCTGCTCAAATTAATGACATCATTATCAAAAACAAAACTCTTTCGCTTCTCACACAAAACACAAGTATTCCAAAACAAGAAAATATGTTTATTTTAAAATAAACATGTAGTTTCAGTTCAATGCATTGACACTAAAGATGTTTAAATTATTCACTTGTCATTTCTAAATATACAATCACAATACAGCAGGTTTAGTGACCTGCTTATTTTGAAATTGGTCTTATAAAAAAATAAAAAAGCCTACAATGTTATTCACAATCAGCGGTTGCTATGGACACTCTGCAATTAAAGCGAACTGAGATGAGTGCTGCTAACGCTGCTGAAAGTGACATTAGCATGGCTCTGATCTAGCACATGAAAGCGAGGCGCGCCAGACTCGCTTCACCAACTGGAGACGCTCGCGCGGTCTAGACACACAATGCTGGCAGGGGCGGTCACCATGGATACCACATACTCATCACCAATTTCTATTACTCTACACATGGCACCGTGCGAAGGCCACCCTACCTCAGAAATCCAACTCAAAGCATCAGAAATGAAAGCTTTGACTCTTCGTGCCAGGTGAACTATCACAGGATGGAGGTCGTGATCAAACTGACTGTTATTAACTTCATCTCGTTATTCATGAGCCCCGAGCATGGCTCTGAATATTGTGAAGGGTTGGAGGTATAACTGGTTGGGATGCGACGATAATGACATCGGATATCGAGCCATTACTGACTTGGGCACCGGTGATATTTAGGCCAATATATTTACTTCAATTCTATGTATTCTATGTTTTTATACTGTAATACAATTAAGTTGTCTTGCTGTATTGGCAAAGTTGACACTTCAATTGTAATTCCTGTTCATTTTACATATTTTTAACCGACCATTTATTCTTTTAATAATAGATTACAATTCAGGAAATTTAGATTTAGATTTTTATTTGTTACATTTTGGTTTACAAAGAAAAGAAATGAATGTTTTAGTCAAGCCTGATATTGCCTTACACATGAAAAATGATCCCAGTTACCGCCACACAGTGAGGCAGACAGCTTATTAAATCAACGCTGGTATTGCATCAGTGCTCTGTATCGGCCAATGCTCGAGCCCAGGGAGCTCTGAAAAAGTTGGATCGGTGCAACCCCAAAACTGGATTATGAGGGATTTGAATTGTACATTGTTAACTCCACATCACACCTTCAGAGTCCATGTATTACTACAATCCTGCATATGCACTTTCATTTATGAAGTGTCCTTCACAAACTGCTGCATAAACACAATCCTATGCCCATGCAACCTCAAAATGCCTCAATAATTCACAGCCCAAAGTTTCTTTGCCTGGTTCTCCTCTGTTTTTATCAGATATTCCTTTTGCTTGTTGCTCTCCCGGGAGCAACAGTGCACGGCTGGAGAATTTCAATCTGGTTTATTCATTTCTCCCCCTTCCATCTCCATGTCAGTCTGTATCGAAGAGTGCCATTTCATCAGCTCCAACTCACCTAGCTGCCGTGGCCAAAGTTCTTATTTTATGATTCTTTTCTTGGTAGTTTTAGGGTCCCTTTACGCCTGTAGTATTTTTAGTTCGGTCCAGACCAAAGGAACAAATGGAGTTAACATTAAGTGAACACACTTTAAGGTAACTCAATTTTGGCGATTGTCATCCTGCATCAGGGCCCTCGTTGTAGTTCCCAGGTGTTACATAGAGCACTAATGATGCGGGGCCTATTACTGTTGGACTGCTCTCACTCCCTTTTTAATGAACTGATAGACTACATAAAGTCAAATAATTTGTTTTTGAAATCATGCTAAAATCACAATGAGAATTGAAGTTGAGCAGGTGTTTGTGACATGCTTAGTTTAGCATGTGGACATTTACCAATTAGCACTAAACTCACTGGCACACAGTCTTCATGAACCGATGGCTGCAAGGTCTGCACATCTTAAAGTGCAGGGAGATATGGACATTTGGATGCAGCCTGTGTTTCATGGTCACACAGCTGTGTCTTTAAGCCAAAGGTCATAGTTGACGGCCAATAAGAAGAACATTCTATTCCTGTGCCAACTTTAACTTCACTTCACTTTTTATTGCTTCTTCAAATGAGATTCAACTTCTTGCAGCAGTAAAAAAAAAATACAACAATGAACATGGCACATAAATGTGTATATGTAGAAGCCGACAAACAAGCAAAACACCAAGAGGCAGGAGACCAGTCACCGACAGTGCAAGTAAAATGTGTTGTTCCTGGAAAGACGCTTAAACTGATCTGTGTGCTGCTGTTAATTATACACCGTTTCCTTGTGAGAAGCACATTTCCCCGTCAAAGGACCTCCAGTGTCCTGCAGCTGCTTGTGATGTAAATACCCACAACAGGAAAGAAAGCCTTGGGGGTGAGGTACAGGTAGTGGTCAAATGAGTCTGCTTGTGTGTGTGTGTGTGTGTGTGTGTGTGTGTGTGTGTGTCTGCGTGTGTGCGTGTTTGTGTGTGTATGCAATGGGAGGGGGTCTGTGTGGGGTTGCGAGCATGTGTGTTTGCATGAATGTGCATTAGAAAGAGGAAGAAAGAAACAGAGAGGGAGAGAAGACATTGGGTTAAAGAGACAGAGCAAACTTCTGTCAAGCATTAGCTGTGTAAATCACATCAGGCCAGGTCAGAGGTCACTGAGCAGCATGCTCACTACAACCTCTGACGACGTTTGAAAGTGTTTGTTTGCTCAATCTGATACATGATGGATGGGTTTTGTTTCTGTAAATGGAGGGAAATTCTATAGGAGAAAATTATTTTTTGTAATAGCACTCAAGTAAGTCATTGGGGAATGTTTAAACTAGTGGGATGTTCAGTTTCATCAGCAAATCAGGCTATAATTTATCAGATCCGCTGCCAGAATTTTAAATTCCTGTTGGATCCAAAACAGGATTTTAACCACACAATATTCTTTAGGATAATCTCACTCTATGAGTATATCTGGCCAGAATGTACACTAATAATCTATGATAAGCAATACAAATTACATAATATATATGACAAAAACAATCTAATTCTAATGAATGATCAAATAAGCACCCCTCCCTGCTGTTCTCCTGTATTTTCAGTATCGTAGACTCTTAGTTTTCTGTTATGCATTCTTATTAGATAATGCATTATCAAACCTGGTTTATTTAATTATTTTATAATCATAAAACTATTCCTCCTATCAGATGTGACCTGTATCAGTATAACAAATATAAATTGTGGTAATTTTGAAACTAGCATGATCTAATTTCACCACGCTAAATAACAGATACCAACCATGTAGTTATTTCTCCAGCAGTAAGAAAAAAAAGATAAAAACCCACAAAGTGCTGCAGTTTTGTGAAAATATGTCCATCTCTTCCACCTCTTTTGTTGGGAGACATTGTGTTTAATCTCCCCGTCGCCTATCTGCGCTCTCTCATCGCTGAGCTGTGTGTCACTATCCAGACCTCCATCAGAGGGGTGCCTGCTAATGCCTGAGTGCGCTGCCGAGCTGCCGGGCTGCATGCTGGGATACGGGGATTATCTGATCACCTGCTACACGCAGCATTCCCTCAATCTCTATCTGCGAGAGCTGCAGGTTTTAGTTGCAGGTGGTGTTTTCCTCCCTCCGTTATATTCCCTCATTACCGTCCCTCGGCCGCTAAGTAGGGACAGTCCTCCGATTACTCACCATTCGCATGCATCCCTGTAGCTATTTTCTCACGAGAAAAACATCTGATGCTTAAGGTAAGGAGTCCTTCCTTCCACAAAAGATCCTTTCATCCTTTCTTATTCGAGAGGGAAATAGCCTGTGTGCCCTGGGGACATTTGCTAACATGTTCCTGTCGTGGGTCATTTCCTACTTTAGTACTTACAATAAAGACAAGCCAGTGGTACAGTATTAACATTGAAGCCAAACTAGTATAATGGGGCAATAACAATGACACTGTCCTTTATTCCTGAGTCAGATATCTCAAAGTGGTGTTCTACACACTGCGGTCCAAGCAGGGTGGGATATTTTAAACTCCCACCACAAGACATGCAAACAACTTCAACTGCACAGCAGATTTTGTTTTTTCCCCCTTTTTATGTTTGACTTTTTATGAAGCGTCTATGAAGAGTGGTTTCCCTGTCATCCATATCGCCTGCAGAGAGCAAACAGCCACAGATCCACCCATGGAAACAAGTTGTGTTTTTGAGCCTGCTCCATCCGCGGCCTGTTTTAAGGGCCTGGCAGCAGTCCGACAGGGTGACACGCTCGCATTGTCCTCAAGCTCCCCTCACGCTGTATATAATTATCTGACATAAACTCCTGAGGCAGTTGCACAAATATGTTTTCTTTATGCAAAACCAAAGAGGCCGCTTTGAAGTAAAGTATTTTCTATGTGGGTGAAGGGTGTTTTTTTTCTTCTTCTTTCTTTTCCCCCTCCCAGTGTGAGTCACGCTAAAAGTCTTTTGTGCATCAAGCTAATGTTTGATGCCAGTGAGCAGATCCATGCTGGAAAAACCCTCTGGAGGTGACACTGCCAATAGGTCGTATAAGGAGAGCACAAAGAGTTGCAGGGAAGGACAGAAATCCAGCCAAGCCTAGAAACCAAAACAGTTTGCGGTTGAAAAGGTTCACGCGGAGTGCTGCTTGACGGAGTCTCCCAGCTCGTGTGTTTTGAAAGAAGTGAAAGCCGGTTACAGCGTGTTACTGACGGCGTTGCTGTGGTATTGCTGAATTGAAAACTATTAAAGGACATGCCAGATGGTGTGTAGCACAGGCCTTCACGTGACTTGCTCATATATCATCGTGGTAGAGGATGATCCACTGTGACACTCAACGCTATCGATAATTAGACGGGCATAAAACCTAATGACTTTGTCACCTGGAGCACTTGGTAAAACATCTGTAGCAGACGAGCAGATGAAATTTGATCATGATGTCTTCTCCAGCTGTTCGCTGGGTCTGAACTGATCATCAGTGACTCGTTTTTTTGTTGTTGGCACCCATGGAAAAGAATAGAAATGACCCAATTCGGAAGAAAAAGAAAGAAAAATATAACACCTGTGGTGGTATTCATCCTTGTAGATGTTTTTTTATTTGAACAGGTTTTGAGAAGTATGTTTCCAATCATTTGTCTGTGTGGCAGACCTGGGGGAATAGCATTTAAAAGATTAAAAACCAGTTCTCATGAAAACTGATCACATTGCGTGTCAATGTGATCAGTTTGCATAAAGTCATGAAGTACTTGCACACACTTGTCGGAATAGCGTTAATTATTTATTTCATAATTACATACACACTACACACTAGTAGTCTATACATTACTGATATTACGATACATACTACCACACAATATAATATATCATATTAAAATGACTTGCCAAATCCTACCTTGGCACCTGTCGCAAAACTATGTGCTTTTTTGGGTAGGAAGGATTATTGAGGCCATCCAGAGGCACACAATGTTCAGCCCAGCAGCCGCTCCCATGACATCATGAACTCCCAGTGGGTTTAGTTCACACCCAAACACAATTAAGGATTAATGCATTAGAACGGATTGATCGTGTTTGTGTAAAGTCCCCAAAAGTGCATTGTAGTGATTAAGGCTAAGTCCAAACTCAAAACTGTTAAAGTATGTGTATCATTTAGTGATGTTGACAGTGTTGCTCAGTTCCCAAAGAAACAAATTCAATCCAGGCTTTGGCCTTTGGTGCTGCTGGCTCTGTGTAGTCTACAAAGTGAGAGCGGCCCAGACATGCAGGGCCCACAGCCCCTCCAGCGCTAGAGCAGACAACACCAGCGCCTCGCATAGAGAGCGTTCACCCTCCAGTGTTACGAGTCTCCTGTCCCCCTCAGAACTCCCATGCAGCCAGTTCCTATGATGTCTTAAGTAAGGTGAAGGACACCCAGCTCCATAATCACCTTTCAAACAGTCAGAGATGGTTTTAAGATCATTTTTTAAGGGTGGATATAGAAATCCTTCCAGCTGCCAGTCTTCATTAGTGCCTTGCTGATAGATTTATGGGTGATACTGTAGTGCCAGAATGCGTTTATTTCCTCAGGCTCACACCTACTGTATTTCAGTCACAGTAGCACAGCAACGGAGAGATAACATGAGTCAGCATACTTCATTTGGACAAAAGAGAGAATAATTTGGTCTGTCGTGCAAGCTTATCCTCTTTGTAATAGGATGTAAGTTTCCACCACGATTGGGTGGTGTGCATGCAAGTCACCCGCTAATGTGCGTAAGGCACACCCTTGAATATTTGAGCAGTAACCATAGCACTGGTGTCCTGTGAGCTGGTAAAGAGGAAAGAGGCCAACGTCAGCAGGGAAGGGGAAACAAGGAGGGTACCCAAGCATCCTTCCTTTCTGGTTTCGCTGAGTGATATGATTCATTAATAGTTAAGAAGACACTTTTCTTTTCAATAACCTTCTGGAAGAGTAAAATCCATTGGGTCATAAGGGTAATATTCTGCTTCAAGTCAACCCGGGATTTAGTTTGGTGGCACAAAGGGGGCGGGGCTTGCAATCACGCAGGAGGGAATGAAACGAGAGACAAGGTGAGTGACAGACAGCAACAGACAACACAACAGAAACAGACTGTGACAACAAAAGCTACCCAGAAGGTCTGGGCGTAACACTGAGGGAATTAATTGAGGTGTTGTATGCTGGTCCTTTGAGGTAGAGGAAGTGAAGAAGGAGGTAACTGTGTTCTTTCTGTGAGATATGTTTTGTGTCATTTGTACATGACAAAAAGTGAGAATAATGTTGGCCCAGTAGGAGACATATGTATCATATGTATTGTAATATATTTCATGTTGCATGCGTTGGGCCAGTCTAAAGGGCTCCAATCAAATCAGTTTGATTAGATTGCCGATGCTCTGGGACTTCATGGTGGGATGGGTGAGGGTGTGGGAAGGGAAGGGAGTATCTACAGAAACAATAGTTGTACAGGCCAGTATTGAGAGCTTGGAGGATTAGTTCCCATAGAAAGTTAAAGATAACCCTTCCGCTCAGGCAGTGGCAACTCCCAACACTTCAACCAGGCTGTAGCCATGGAAATAGAAACACAGGAGACAAAAGTGGCACCGCTTTTTGCAGTTTTGCTCGGTGGGTTGATTCCACTGGTTTACCTTTGCTTCACTTCCTTTGAGAGCACGTCAGTGGATGAACACAAGATTGTTCAATGTAATACTGTCCTATGAAAGCTTTTTGGGGCAATTCATGTCATGAAGTTACTAAACACTGTGTCACACCTCACCTTGTGTGTATTATTACACCAAAATATATAAGGTGAAACTTTACCTCAATGTAAATGTATTTCTGGTGTACTCCTCATAGAACAAAAAGCATGACATGCACATCATGAGGTGCAACGGGCCAAGCAGGTTTGAGCAGCGGTCACAGTGTTTAGCCCCAATGCAAACACGTCGGGAGCTCAGCCAGATTAGTTGGACTTGGATATGGGTTCGCTTGATGGGGTCATGACCTCAGCATCCTATCGAACGGCAGGAAGTGAACGGGAACCTAGAGGAAGTATTGCATTCTTACCCACTATAGGAGTCCCATGACATCCCCAGGAAGCATCGGTGGAGCAGAGCGGTGCCAAGTCAACAGCCCACTAGATAACAAGCCAATGGGAGAGAGTGCACAGATTGTTCTTCATTTCCCCTGGTCTCTGTGAGGCTGCATTCCCACTCCACTTCATTTTTCTTTTCTTTTTTTCAAACTCACTAGAAAGCCACCGTGACTCTCAACTTTCAAGCGGAGCACAGGAAACGTTAGATGAGAGTTTATGACATGGAATCACTGCTTTTCACTGCTTTTCGGTGAGCTGTCAACCCGAACCCTAATGACTGTGGCTCTGTGGTTAGCAGGTCTGACTTTCAATCAGAGGATCGGTGGTTCAAACCCCGGCTCAGCCAGTCTGTGTTGTTGTGTCCTTGAGCAAGACACTTAACCCTAATTGCTCACCATTGCTGTGTCTACGTTCTACTGTACAGCATGTAAGTCGCTTTGGATAAAAGCGTCAGCTAAATGAAATGTAACAGGCAGAAAGACTGGTAGTAGTTGTTAGTGTGGTGGTTGTGTGTTCTGGTAAGTGTTTGACAGCTGTGGGAACAAAGTGGGTATCTTGTGGCCATCTTCTTTATATGAACACAAGATGAGGGAGCACTTCGTTTTATAGACATTGAATAACCTGACCATGACCTGGATCTGGTAATGAAACCACCTCAACTAGAAAATGAAATATGCACCTAAAAGGTGCATATATAATACATATAAATATTATATTTATTTTAACTATTAATGTATGTATGTTATTATTTATTCCTCATTATTTATTTTCATCCGTGCATTTAATATGGACCAGCAGCCCGTTTATCTTAGCTTAGCATAAAGACTGAAAAGAGCTAGCCTGGCTGGGTCCAAAGGAAACAAAAACAGCTTACCAGCACCCCTAAAGCTCCCTATAATAAACATGTTATATATTGTGACCAGCAGAGACTCCAGGAAGTTGATACTAGGATTAGTCTGGCCCTTAGATCTTTTAAAACAGCAAATTGACATGTTTACACGTTGGTTCTTGTAGGGATTAAGCAAATGTGTCAGAACAGGTTAATTAGTGACTTAAGAGGTCCTGGTGGGGAGGATTTTGTTACCTTGGAAAAGAGCTTGATGTTTCCCAAGCTTCCTGTCTTAATACTCAGCTCAGCTCATATATTTCAAGACGTGGACGTAGTCACCATGACATTACCCATTGGTCTGTGGACTTCAGTTTCGAAGCCATGACTTTGGCGTTTTGGGTGTCGACATGTTGTTTTTTTGCAACAAGAAGTGACTCGAAAGGGTGGAGTGTGGGACAACCAAACGCAGAATTACACTATGAAGGGGTTAACATTTTAAGACAAAAAACACGGACAATTTCCAAACCGGACTCCCTGTAGTTTACCATACTTTATCATCTATTTCTACTCTATTTGACTCAAAAGGGACCATAATTTACTGAATGGACATGGTGCCGTAGTGAAGAACCATAAAGCGACCATAAACAGATGTTCACAATGTTTACTGAGGGAAAGAATTAAGTGAGAAGTCAAGTCATTTTCCCATAGACTCCCATACAATTTGACTTATTTTTGCAACCAGAGGAGTTGCCCCTTGATGGCCATTGGAAATAATTCAGGACATACTATGCACCATATGCAAAATGGCGGCCGGGGACACGCCCCTTTTTGAAACGTGCACGCGCATAATTTATGCTAAGTTATGCTAATTTACTGTTACGCGCAAAGGTGGCCCCTATATACTACTTCCAGTATTTACCTCTCCCAGCAGCACAACATAAACTCTGTCCAAGTTCAGAACCTCCCAGAAGGTTGGTGTGAAGAGGAAATATGACGCATACTAAGTATGAATCATACATGACCCACCTACAGAACTTGGGTTTCTTTCTTAATAATCAGACCCAGTCCTCTGCTGAATGAAATCACCATTCAAACTCGGGTAGGTTGGATTATTTGTTCAAATTTGGTCACTCAACTTTACAGTGACGGCCAAAAAAAGACCCCAGACAGCCAGCCTCGGAGAACAGAGGCGTATTGAGAATCTTGAACGCGGTCCGCCATTTCTCCCCAGGCCGATGTCTCGGTTTGTGATTTTATTCAATTACACAGTATTTACCTTTCACATAATGTCAACACTGATGTAGAGCAGCGGTGGGGCGAAATTAACTCACCTGTTCCCCAACACACACATTGCATTGTGTCCGACGCGCACCCAGTTTTAACGACACCGAAATACATATGCACTCACACACTCACACACACACACACACTGTAGCAATAGTTTGTTTATGCAGCTCGGTCAAGACCAGCGTACGTCTTAGTCCCCTTCCACATTTGATGTGCGAAAAGCGGAAGGAAATCAAAGCCATTTCCTTCATTCTGTGGGTTGCGGTTTCCCGGGACGGGAGGGGCCGCCACACTGGCAGTAAAGTATCATTGAGGCCGCAGAGTCTGGGAAGTGTACGGAGCACCATGTGGTGCCAAAAACAACAGAGGAAACTGTTGCTGAAAGGCAACAACCGCAGGTAGAGGGAAAGGAAGGTGGTTCAAGCACAGAATTGTAATTTTGGCTCCAAGGAGTTGTATACTTTGACTAAGTGTGATCAGAGTGCCTGAAAATCCCCCCGCTTCCCTCTCTCCTCTCATTTGTTCAATTGCTTGTTTAACTGAGTCACTAACACACTCACCTCAGGAGATGAGAAAAGTTTCTTCTCTAAACACTTCTGAATTGTTGAACAAGTTTTACATTGTTGAGAGAGTTTCCCTGCATGTGATGTGTAGATGTGATGCTTTTCTTTTCTCATTTAAATGCTAATAACTTTGAGGACATCATCACAGAGTGCTGGGAGCAAAGCTTTCTGCTATCTGGCCGCAGCACAAGGTGAGCACCTGCCTACTGAATTTGAGGTATTACTAAGTCTTGTTGTTGGCGCAACAAGGTAGTCTTGGCGTTGTCGGAAGGCTTTGTGCGTGCTTACGCCCTCAAATGTGTGCATGTTTGTGAGTGAGAGAGAGTGTGGAAGCTGCAGACATAATACTATCAAGAATCAGAATAGCTTTGCCTCTCTATACGTTCGACTGGTTAGGGTTCTCACTATCAGCGGTGGAAGCTCAGTGAATACTTCCTAACTGTAGGCTGGCTGCTTGTTGAACCACAAGGTGGTGGAAAGTATGGACTACTTGAGCCAAGTTCACACTACGCGACTTTCAAAGTTGACGGAGCGACGTGTGTTGATGTCGTCAATGGCGAGCATGTTCACAAAATAAGCTGTTTCCACATGTCTTTGATATTTCCCCGATACTGATCAGTCAGTGTTATAGATATCTGGAATGCTTCTGTGATGCAACGGCGAGCACCTCACCTCGCGTCTTGAAGCAGTTCAACTGAAGTACAATTTTAATTTTGAATATTTGAATATTTCCATTTCCTCCTACTTTTTTCTGACGGCTGTAGTTATTTTGCCGATTCAGATTTTACTTCAAAAACATAGGCTATAAAAACTTATGAAATACGATGGCATCGTGTACAAAACTACCCAAAAGTATAAAAATAAATTGAGATATGCTTCACGTTGACCTACTATTAAAAGACTACCTGCACATTAATGCTAAAATCGTCGGAGGGCATTGTTCTGCAAAACGACAATATTATATACTATTGTATACCTTCAATACATTTATCAGCTGATGCTTTAGTACCTACACTTAAACCACAGTTTTACATTATTGTATTGCTACTTTTGTGGAAGTTAAGGAGATAAATAGATCTCTTACACCACTGTTTTTTCTATTTCAGTAGAAAGTGTGTGTTAAATGTGGGAGATGTGACATGGAGGCTTTGGAACAGTTTAAAGGTACCTTCGGGTGAGTAGTAGCAAAGTAACACGTAATGGAAGTAATTAGTATTGAGTAATTGACTTACCGACTAGTTGTCAACAGAAGGTTGTGAAAAAGACGGAAAAAGAGCCACATCTCGTCACCGCATTTATCACCCCACCAGCCCGAGAGCGAAGCTGGAACTCTGCACGCTCCGACACAATGCAGAGACGAGAAGCAGCCTCTATACGCAGCATGCACCAGAGTGTCACATCTGTCCACACACATTGAAAGTGGGATTGCGACAGAGATGATCTTTTGAACTGTGTAAGAATCACAACATTCTGACACCTGGCATCTGTTCATGCCCTGTGGCTGAGCCCCACATAAAGCAGCGTTCACACTTCAGCTGGAATGCAGGCTCTTGTGCAGAGCATTAAAACAACTTCATACACCACTTGGATAGATGTTGACGGCGGCTTGGAGTCGTGCACTGGCAAGATTTTATTGCATTTATTACAGTTAAGGCCCACTTCGGTCCTTGTGGGTAATGTAGACAACTCACCTTGGAGTCCTATCAAGCGGAAACAAATGGACTACAGGCAATCAGGGCTGACAGCTGTTTTTTCCCCCTTCTTTCATTAAACTGGACCAGATGAGTGATGTGTGGCTTTGCAGAAAGCGAAGGCCCTGCTTTGGGCCAAATTTACCGTGTCCTTCCTGAATAGATAACTTGTCCTGAAGAGGAAGAAGTCTACTTGGACACACCAAACAGATCCTTTTCTATTTGACCTCTGCCAAGTCACTTAAAACAAAAAAAAGGAGCCGCCGCGCTGGACCACAATGCAGAGAGAGAGCTGCAGTGCCAACGTCGTGACTTCATGTGGAAGAAAAGTTGAGCAGGACAGCTTCTTTTGACCCCATTGAGCCGAACACCTCGCAGATTTTCTCTTCAACTCCCAGACGGGCTTCACGGTGAACCGAGCGCATGGCAATTTAAAGCTCCAGATTGAATGAAGGGCAGATAATGCAGGTGTGAAAAGACAGTGAATGGAATATGATTAAAAACGGGGGAAAATGTTTAATTTTCTCAATGAGCTTTAGAAAATCTTCACAGGCGGTAACTTGGCGGCTTTGAAGCGCCCAATCAGTGTCTGAATGGGGAGAAAATTAAGCATTTTAATTGACTTTTCCATGTACCATCAAATGAATGTTCATCCCTTTTTTTTGCTTCAAATCAATGGGTACATAACCAAGATAATACTTTTAATTTCCGATAAGGTGGACCCAGCAATCATTACATTGTCTGTGCTCCAAGTGGCCAAAATAGACTCGGGAGGTCAAATATTCACTGGAGTAAAATTAATGTAATGCTGTAATAAACTTGGATGATGAAAACTTTTCAAGTTATTGCATCATCTTTATAATACACACTTTTGAAAGTATAACTCAAGCAGGTAAAAGTCAACTTTTGAGCATGTAAAGAAGGATTTATTTTAACGCCGCTCACATGTTGATTGTTAGACACATGCAGGCATCCCTTGAAGCCAAATCCCGCTGAACGCTTCCCCTCCGCACCTCTTGTGTGGGCGGCAGATGGTAGCTCGCTGGTTGTCACAGCGATGGAAGATGGAAATACAGCCGACTGATTCAAAGCAAGCAAACTCCCCTTTTGAGAAAGACACAACTATAGTCCTTTAGCAGCTGTAGAAGGGACAGGAGACCTGTCTGTATATTCAGCAGCTCTTATCACTTTGAATCAAAGAATAATAAACTGATAATTAATATACGCATTAATAATAAGCATAAAAACTACTAACGCTTCTCTTCCGTTTCCACCAAAACAATTTAGGACATGGTGTTGGCTTGGCGACATATGGAGTGAGCACTTCTCATCGACTCTGGAGCTTAACACCATTCAGCCTTTAAAGCTGCTATAATCAGAATGTTTGTAGATCACAATTTATCCAATGATAATGTGTAATTTGAATGGTGGCGCTCGCGTTGACAAACCTCAAAGAATTATCCCCTCAGGTTTTAGCGTCTTTCAGCTCGGCCCACAATTTAATAAATATTTGATTTGATTAGACGTCTGATCAGTGCCTGAAACTAGTTCTCCTAAAATAAGCCCCATTTTTTTCCCCATTTGGGAAATGGATTACGTAACGTCCTCTTTAGGTTAGGTGAACTCAAACCCAAATGTTTGTGAACACGAAAAATCCCCATCAAGCATTTTAAGTAACATTATGGTCAAGAAGACTCTAAATCAATGTGTTGAGGTGTTTGCAGCCTGTGTCTGAGCCCAAAACAAATCAGGAAATGCAGGTTTGAATGTTGAGTTTTGTGAAACTACTGCTTCCGCTCAGTAAACCTCATAAACAACCTGCATCTGATGATGGGATTTAAAAATGTGCTCACACGGGTAATAATTTGGATTACCACTCACTAATAATGTTTTTTACATAATTCATTAATACCTCATATGTCAGTCAGTGAGTCGCGAATAAGGCAAGGCAAGTGCTTGTATAGCACATTTCACAAAGTGCTTCACATAAAACCATTAAAAGCATCAAAGCATATTGCAAAATAAAACTAGATTTAAAAGCAATTAAGAACATTCATTAAAACATTAAAAACAATCAAAAAGCTAAAAATAGAATAAAAGTTGCAGTGTAGTTCAAGAAATAAAATGTAGTATCGTGAAATTGATTAATTTATTAATATCCTTGAATCTGGTTCAATTAAAGGCAAAAGCAAACAGAAAAGTCTTCAATCTGAGCTGAGGTTCTCTGAGGGTCTCTCAAGGTATCTCGAGGTCTCTGAGGGTCTCTGGGCGTCTCTCAGGGTCTCTGAGGGTCTCAGCAGACCTGCAGCTTTCAGGGACTGAACGCTGCTTCATGTTTAAGAAGCAACATCAGTAAGAAGGTGGCCAGGTTGTGGAAATTCCCTCTAATCGGTTGGAGCATTAGTACCTTTTTCATAAAAAGGACTGCAGGCTGTCATCAGCTTTACATAATTATTCAAATCATGTATTAATTAGCTATTACATGCATAACTGCAGACTATGTTAGAAAATTGACCAGTACCAATGGGGGATTTCACAACTTGGAAACCTAAACTCTGTGTCTTATAACTAATATATAAAGCAAATGAATCATTGACTATTGAGTAATTGCACCTTATACACCAATAAAGAGCGCCTTACTGGAAAGTGGTTCTTCAATTTTGCAACTTTCTGCACTTCATGTAATTACAAACATCATCTGGTGAACAGTCGAATGCGGATGATCCATTCTTTCCCTCTCTTCCTCCTCCTCCTCCTCCTCCTCTGACAGCACACAGAGTAACACGCTGGTAGACCACGTCTCCTCCCGGCCGGCTGATGGGCGGCTCGGCTCGGCGCTGCCCGCCCTGTGGGTGTGTTTAAGGGCAGCGGGCCTCTGCATCCACCTGCTAGCGCCCTGCCTCCCTCCAGTCAGGAGCGCCCAACTTTCCAGAGGAGCACACGCTGCGTGCCTGGACCTCTCTACACCGCGGGGACTTTGTTTCCAACTGCTTTTATTTTTATTTTTTTATTCCCACCCTCACCTCCACCCCCCTCTCACGAGATGTGGCTTGTGCTCGTGCGACGACGATATCTCCTCGCCTCGCGGTCTCGCGCAAGATTGTACTAGATAAGCATTTTCTCTCTCTTTTTTTTCTTCTTTTTTTTTCTTCTCTTATTGTGCTCTGACAAACTCCGGGGCCACGCAGTGTGCACAGGTACAGCCCGCCCTCCTGAGCAGGGACGGTCCAGCAGCAGCAGCAGCAGCAGCAGCAGCAGCAGCAGCGGGATTTTCTATTGTTATTATTGATTTCAACTTGGAGACGAAAGTGACCGTTCTGTTGGAATTGGTTTTGTTCAATGACTTGCATGGTTGGATCTGAAGTTATATTTGGACAGCTGCACCCACAAGGTAAGCCTGATTGTGCTTTTGCTTTTTCCGTATTATTTTCTCTTTAGCCAGCTTTATTATTGATGCTTTAATAAAGCTTACCTGTCTGCAGCTGCGCGCTTTTAAAAAACATGTATTTCTTATTGTATTATTTGCAGCATGCTCCAAATACTGTTTTCTCTTATACATTTTTTTTAAACAGGAATAGATAAGCATGAATCAAATGTTTGATAGATCAAAGCCTCGATTCTTACAGGAAGCAATATTACTATTTATGGAATTGCTATTCAGTTTACCGTGCGCTCTAATACCACACCAGACTGTTTACAGTTCTGTCGTCCATGTGTGGCCAAGGCTGGCAGTCTGTCACACACATATTACAGTCTATATCATTCAGCAACATTGAATCTTTTTTTCTTCTTTTTTTTCTCACATTTTTCTTCAATGCTGAAGAACATTGTGATGGGAATATATTAACACAGCTTGATGTTGTTTTCCTTGTCCTTTTTTTCCCCCAGCATTCATTCTGGGGGAGGAGGCTTTATAAAATTGTATTCGCCCTATTGTTGTGAAATATGATAAATGATCCGTGTTTTTTGTAGCTAATATTTATTGTCCTCTGACTAAACTTGCAGGATTCAGAGGGAGGCTTATGTTGCCCCCGATCTGACTTGCGGTTATTAGCTTTCGTCTTTCACTAGAAGTTAAATAGTTGCTTTAGATTTGCCCAACATGTTATAATTAATAACTTAGATGCAGACAATGAAGAAGCTGAGAGCATCAGTGGAGGGTGGGACATCTTGTGTCGGTATAAAGCAGTTGGGACAAGTGTGATGGATTTAACTGATTCTCCATAAACAGCCTTTTTTTTTTTTAGCAAAACTGAATTTAGAATTTATTTTCCCGACTCAAAAAGACTGAAAGATGTGTTTAAAGTGAGTGGACTCTGTGTCTCAGTCTCCTTTGCTCATTTGCGAGCAGTGCCAGTGTTTGATTTCATATGCTTGTGCGAAGGACTTGGCCTCTGTCTCAGAATAAACAGCTGGATGGTTAACAAATTGTCAGTAAACAACTGGGTTTAAACAGCTGGGTTATGCTCATAAATCCACCTCAGCCGGCCGGTCTGAGAACCCTTTGGCTCAGCGGACGTCTCCGAAAGGTGTGTTTGAGATGGAGACCTGCTTCCAAATGTCCAGTGTTTGTTGTCGGAACATGAGGAGAAGAGCGATTCTTCTCCAAGCGATGAGGTCAGATTGCTGTTTGGGGAATAGAGTGTGGTAGAAAAAAAATAAGTTGAAAATGCAGACAAGTGACAACATGGTAGAGATGATTAAATGGACCAAGAGTGGATTTGACAGAGAATAGCCAAGGGCCAGAGGTGGCCTGTTGGACAAGTCTGCTCTGATGATTTTGTGACAGATGTGAGGATCATTGTGGTGGCTCCCTGGCGTCTATCATTCATTAACCGGGGACTTCATTGATGACCACCGCTGTTTGGAAGACTTGTTAAACTGTTCCAGTGAGCGTCTGAGCCAGTCATCATTTGTAACCCCTTTTAGCGCAAAGTTAATATTTTATTTTAGATTGCACCAATCCCAAGTCCCCCCCCCCCCCCCTCTCTCTAGTAAGCACGAGGTCGTGGTACAGCCCACTGTTAGGTGAAGCTGTAATTACAGAGCAGCGCACACACGTATGGTGTCATGACGTAGGAATGTGTTTTGGGTTGCGTGGAGAGGAGCAGAAGAAGAAAAGCTTCTCTTACTAGAGACGACGTGCCCTTTCCATCAGTTTGTCACACACACACACACACACACACACACACACACCAAAAAAAATAAGGATAATTCTTCCCAAATGGAAGTGTGCACACATCTCTAAAAGCTTGGCCCGTCTCCATTCGTTTTTTTGTTAAGCTCCCAGAGATCTGGCTGTAATCCCCACACCTCAGCGCTGCATCACCAAAACTCACAAGGATCACAAGGCCCCTGGGAGCCATTTATTTGACACGTCGCATAACTTAATAAACAACTTATTGTGGCAGATTTTTATTTTTACTTTCTTTTTTCTTCTCTTCTCACATGTTTGTTTTTGTCTCTGCAGAGATTTAAGAAAAAGAAAATATAAAACGCTCTTGGTGTGCCGCTGGAGGTTGGTCGACCATGCAGCTGGACGGTCTGTGGACGGTCCACGCCCTCCTGGCACTGTCCAGCCTCGCTCTCGGGAACCCATTGATCAATGACCCACTGGCCGCACCCCGCGTCTTCATCTCCTTCAAAGGTAGGAACCTGAACTTCATCCTCCGCTCTTCTATTCCCACCTGCCTCTCGGCCACGGCTGCCTGACTCTTCTAGTTCTGTGCCGGTTTATTAAACTCTGCTGTGTGTTTGCCTGTTGTGTGACTGATGCCTTGATGGTTGTGTAAACGGAGCGGTTGTGGCTTTGTAAGTGCTAAGATTTTTTTGTTTTACCATGCAGAGGAAGAACTCGCAGCATCACCATGACTCTCGCGCTAGACCGCAAACAAATCATGCAATGCTTATCCGCTGCCCCTTCCTCAGACCTCCAGGCGATGTAATAACCACCAGATGCTTCCACTGGCTTATATTGTACAAACAATTAAAAAACACAAACGGCGGCTGAGCAGATGCCCGTATTGAATATAACGTGCGCTTCTTGTTCTCACTCCATTTGAAACAATATACATGATTATTGTTTTTGTCGATCAAAAGCGGCGCCTTTATCTTCAATCAGCTTTATTGTGGAATCCCTAAATTGGAGCCGCAAAGGGAGACGGGATAATAAGGAGCATGTAATAACTCTGTGGCCATTATGTGATTATTCCCCTGGTGAAGGCAGACGTGTGCTTTAGTGGGTTGTGTTTGTGCGTTCCAATAGCCGCACAGATTGGGTTGCCGGGGTTCCGGGGGTGGTGGTGGTGAGGTGGGGGGTGGAGGGGGAAAAGACGGTATTATCAAGAGCAAATTGCCAGGATCAGCCGAGCAGAGCGACGTCCCCGAGGCCTGTCCTGCTTGGAGATCAAGCCTTTTGATTAGCATCCAGAGAGAAGGCGAGGGAGGGCGGGTGGGCGAGCGAGCAGCAGCGCCCCTGTTTGCTTTGCTTTCCATTTCCCAGCGCTCCCTAGTGCAAGTTGACTTAATTAAGTGGACTGGCACAGTTCATTGTCGAAGGCGTTTTCCTGCTTTAATCAAGTGGGATTTACCACATCAGTGAACGCACATCCAGAGCTCAGCAGTTTTTCTTTTTTCGTTTCTTTTCTTTTTTTCATTTTACAAATATCGTTTTAGTCCGTCCCCTACACACACGCCGTGTTGTGTTCTGAGAGCTGTGCTGTTTCTATTTTCTGTGAGCAGACTCGTCGGCCCGCTTTTGCATAGGTGCATATTTTGGATGACTGAACTCACCAGAAATATATCTGAAAGCAGCGGACTACAGCCGCTGTTCTTTGGCTGACAAGCAAAGTGGGAAAAAGAGCTTGGCTCTCCTGCTTACCTGTGTGTGCGTGTGTGTGTGTGTGTGTGTGTGTGTTTGTGTGTGTTTGCCTCTCCAGTCAATATGAATTTCACAGTCTACTGCTGCTGCCTCTCTCAGAGGAATGCACCCCCCTTCTCCATTCAATATTATGACTCTCTCTCCCTTAATTGCTTTTTGAGAGGCCCATGTAGTCCTTACCTTGGCAAGTTGGCTGCACTTCCCCTGATGCGCCATGATGTGTTAAGTTTTTTTGCTTGAGCTGTTTGGGATTGCAGATTGCCTCTGAGCAGCAACTTCAGCGGAACACAGATGTGGCGACAAGTGTAGACAGAAAATACAGGGTTTTTTTAATGAGGAAAATAATGCGTTAATTATCAGTCCCCTGGTTGTTATTATGGATCGCTTTGGTAGCGACTCACGCTGTGAAGAAAAAAGTTAAATTGCTGCTGTAAAGCCGAATGTCTCTCTCAGCATCGAGCCCAACACATGCTCCAAACTGATTAACTCGGTAGCTGAGGAGCGAGGTTCAGAACCATGACCTCCATCTGGGAGGCCCTCGCTTCCCTATTAAAGCAGGAAGAGTAAATCATGTGGCCTAATTGCTTTGCTTTGGCTTCATGCAGCGTGCACAGCTTTTATGAAAGGGAGAACACCACCTTCTGTGGTATTGATTGCAGAGGATATGAGGGGGAAATACCTGTAGACGTTTCAATAAGATTAGAGTTCGTAGAGTCTGAGGGATAAACCGTGGAAGTAGACTTTGTCCGGGCTTATCACGTTTTCTGGTAAGCTGAGTTTGCAGAAAGAGAAAGAAGTCTGCCAACAAACACATTACATTGGTAATCAATGTCTCATCTGAAACTGATTCCCAATGTCAGATGAGAACTGAGTGTTTGATAGAATGAGGAGCGGGAGCAGAGCAAATCCACCGTAGATAATGAGTTGATACTTTAGGGTTAGTTGAGACAAGACTGCTGTCGCCAGCAACCCCCCAAAGAGAGGAGTCGTATCAAATGGTCGAGATGGAACTGCTGGGAATCTGCTAGTTTGAGTCGACCCAAAGTCCATCACACCCATCACAACTTTTTCTTAAATTTATTTAATGTAGGGCTGCAACTAGAGATTAATTTCATTATTGAATATTCTCTAATTAATTCCTGGTTTTCCCGATGAAAAGTTAAAAAGATGTTTAGAATGTCCCACAGCTCAAGGCGAGGTATACAGCTTATTTTATTCAACCAACAGTTGAAAAACACGACTACTTTAAGTTTAAGATGATCATCGAATCCTTCCATTTGTTCCGCTTGATAAAATGCTCAGATGGTTAATTAATGGTCAAAATACTAGTCCGTCTTTGATGTATGGATTAATCCACTAGTTTAGTAGCACGTTTTGTTTAGTTTTTAATCATTTCCGTGAGTTCTCTTGAGCTATGAAGGTGTTTACATTAGTGAGCTTGGTTGTTTTTTGTGGACAGGAGGGAAGTAGCCCACGTTTGAAAAGCTGTCCATCAGTGAAGTGAAATACAGAATTAACATGTGAAAGGGTTGTGTGAGAGCATCGCCTCTCCGTGAGACTGCTAAGTCATGCAAGTGCCTTTGTGACGTAAATCCATTAGGAGGTCGACTGATGTATATGTGCAGTTTTTTTTTCAGATTCCTGTTTTGTGGCACGCTGTGAGGTACAGTTTCTGAATGCACAAATCACCCTCGAGGGAAGTTTTGCCGTGCAGAGTTGCAACATTGCTGCTGTTGGCCCACATCCCCTCTTTGACATGTTCAAGCTCATGCATTAAGAAGATCCCAATCTAATTCCATGCTCAGGACTCAGCTATTTCAGGCCCTATACTGCACATAAACCTCTGCCTCATCTGGGCTTCAATCACTCGAAAAACGTCATTTTACTACAGTCCATTTGAAATGGAATCAAGGCGCTGCCTGGGCTTTATGTGCAATGTTTACATGGAAGAGCCAACTTGCAACTGGAAGCCTCTGGTGACATGCTAGAGATCTTTAAAGGAGCGTTTCAGCCTGCTTAGATAAAGAGACAGCAGGTTTACATTGGTTCAGAATAAACAGAGGCACGGGGTCAACAATCTCCACCATTGTACATTTTCACTTTGGAAAGCCACGCTGTCGTAATCTACGGCCGAGGGCGGAGCCATGAATTGCGCTACAAAGGCCGTGTTAGAATTAACCCAGTGCCCCTCTCGCCTTTTACTCACTCGGCGTCGGTGACATTTGAAACGTCTGCTTGGACGACTACAGCGAATGGAATTACGTTCTGTCAGTACAAAGGAAGAGTTCTTTAAATGCCGCAACATCATACAGATTACAGCACGCTCCCTCCCCTCCTCCGCACTACGCACGGGCTCCAAATCCATGCGGACAACACCAGAATGTGGGTCAACTTTGCCACAATAACACACAAGCGCACCGCTGGCAGGTGGCGGTGAAAGGAAGCAACTCTGGCCCGTCATTATTCCAGATATTTCTCATCTGCACGCCCTCCCATGAAGGGCTAACAGCAGTCTCCTATTTTTACTCCTCAGCAAAGTCTTTCGTCTATATTGGGCGTTTGCGGGTGGGTGTGGGTGAGTGCGTTTGTGTGAGTGGGTGGCAGCTTAGAGGGTCAGAAACTCTCCTTCGGGGTTAAATGCCAAGCATTCTGATATGTGTTATCCCTTGTTATGCAGTAGTTGTGTTTTTTTTCTCCTTTTTTTTTGGTGACTTTTAATGCCCAGGAAATACAACAGACGTGGACTACATCTGACAATTTGAGCTAAAAAGCAGCTTGAAGTGAGCTAGTTGTTTTGATTAGGTAACAGTTTGCTATCAGTTCATCTCTGGTCTTGCCCCGTCACTGTCGTCCTGTCACTTATGCGAGTAAATGTTTAAGCTGCTGTTACCGTCGTTCACACAATACTTTGCAGTGGCCACTTTCTTCTGCGCGCTCTAGAGGCACACATCAGTGGTCAGAGGTCTCTCACGCTGTTATCATAACTGACCTGATTGGCTATGACAGCTTGCATTTTTACAGGCTGGAGTCGAGTGTTTACTCAATATTGACTGTGTGCCTGAGTAACTATAATGTGGTTTCTTCCTTTTGCTCACAGGCCACTTTTGCTGCTCTACGAAGTAAATGCAACGCGATCATCACTGATAACTTCCTGTTTGCAGCCGCCGTCTAATTTGCAGGATACCTCAAGCATACTTGTACACCGGCGCCCTAACTTTAATATTGCAGCGTTGGCGAACCACAAGCAGAAGCCGCGAAACCACTGCCCCAGTAGCCTGGCACCGCTGCGGATGTTTGGCTGTGATCTCCAATTACTGTTTGTGAGGTCTGAGTCCTTCTATCCATACGGCAGCAAAGCAATGACTGACAAAGCATTGAAAACCACTGTTACTTTGGCTTGGTCCCAGACCTCAGCTTCCCTCCGCAGCAGCTAAGCCAGGTTATATTTAGTGTAAAACTCTCCTCTCCCTCAGCAGGCACATAGCAGTCATTCGCAGCTCTGTGGTTAACCATTGAACGCAAACGCAGCTCGGTCCGGCACAACTTGCACTCCGCTGCGATCCAGCTGTCAGGATTGTCACTTTATTGGTCGGCCCCGGTTGGCTCAAAGCCATCCGTAAATGTGTAAAACATTTGACAGTGCTAATCCTTTGTGTGTGTGTGTGTGTGTGTGTGTGTCTGTGTGTGTGTGTGTGTGTGTGTCTGTGTGTCTGTGTGTGGGAGAACCCAACAGCACCTTACCAAACGATATGAAGTGGAATTTGTGTCACATTTAAATCACTGTGGAACCATGTGAAATTCATGCAAGGCACACATGCCTTTCATGTCAGAATGAGTGTAGCCCTGCACCTTGACGTGCATTTATCTCTTTGACAAAGCCAGCTTCTGAACGCATATCTGTATATCTCAAACTGTCACGGTGCTCTTCATTGCATTGTTATCAAAATCATGCCGGTATCGTGCTTAAAATGACACTGCATCGTTGACAGTGCCCCGGCCCACGTCTAAACTCAGGGCATGGATGATTATCTAGGTTAAAGGTTGAATATCTATATTATTAAAGTCGATATGCCCAATGGTTTCCGGTTGACAGGTCAGGAATCGGGTATCGATTAGCTATCTGCCGGTGAGCCACTTTTACATAAACTATGTCCCCTATTGGGCAGATGACTGATGGGACCATGATTGCATTTTGTTTCCGGACCAATTGGTACTCTGTTAACTCTGTTTTGGAATAGAAAGAAGGTGACAGCTGGAAAAAAAATAAAAAAGCATCAGTGCACTGGAATTGAATAATATTATAACTATATGTAACTATTTGGATGGTATTTCAATGTGAGCTTCATTAACAAAAAAATTGCATATATTGCATGCACAGCAATTAATCAAGATAAAAGTTTTAAATTTTTATTTGATCATGTTCTAGACACAACAACAATTCAAAGTATTTGCATTTGAATGTGACACAAATTTGGCTCCATAAGGCTTCGCAATTCACCCTAAAGTGTCTGACTCTATCATCCGTGTGCATCGGTATTACACAAGGCAACACCAGGCCTATTCTCACCCCTCTCTCCCTGTCAGGTGTATGTGTGGGACGGACGTGTGATATTCCTCAAAAAAGACAAGCTTGTTGGCACCTTTCAGTACATTGCCCCCGGATCCAGCAGTGACCTTGTGTCCGTCTCCGATGCTGCCAGCTTCCCTCTGCAAATAAAATCGCGGTCCCAGTGTCATCTCATAGCTCCGTCCGCCAACCATCGGTGCTGTCTGTGCCTCCCACCCGGCGCTGATGGAATATCTGTTGTATTCTCTCCTTCCCATGGTTGTTAAACGCACGCACACACACACACACACACACACAACCCTTTCTTTATGATGGACGATGAATCGAGTCATTGTGCTTGAGTGTTATAGAATAGCTCCACTTGGCACCTCGCTCAACCTGATTCCCAGACCATATGGCCCTGAGGTTGTAAAGTGTATCACAGGTGGTTTGGGTGGTCCTAATCTTTGATAAAAAAACAAAGGAAATAGTAGGAGGGCTTGTCTCCTGATTCTCCAGCATCCGGCCAATGGGGGCTGGATGTGTTGTAAGTGTCAGCAGGTAGCAAGGCTCTTAGACACCTCCCAGAGGATTATTGCGGGCAAAGGGAAACTGAAGGTGACAGAGTGCCATCTAAATTTAGCAACTCATCTTTGGATGCTCGGTTTCCTGCCGCAGTTCTGTCCGTCTTCCCTCTCCTGCTTATTTCTCTTCCCCTTGGCATGGGAATGGCAGTTAATGCACGAGGGCCCGGGTGTTTTGGATTCCTGGCATGGAAGGCCAGCTCTCTTTTAGCGTCTGCAGAAGGAGGGATGTGTTGTGTTGAGAGCGGGGTGGTTCCCCTCTTTGGCCAAGGCTTCACCTGTGGAACAGCCTCCTGCATCGGGTTACGGGCTCTGTCAGTGTCTGGCCTCTCCGGCGAAACCAAGATCGTCTCTCGAAAAGACTGAGGACCCAGTGTTGTCTGTCCGTCTTGTCTTACACAGGCATGTTGTTGCATCTGTTGCCCCCCCACCCTCCCTCTTAACCTCTCTTCACTGGACCGGAAAATAACAGCCAAATTGTCCAGATACAATGAATCACTTTCTCCCCACCGATGCAAAATCTCCTCCAATGTGTTTTTTTTTCTATTTATGAAACTACAATTGATTGTTTACAGTTTTTATTTTTATTTTTACCAGCTTTACATGAAATGGCCAAAGCTACAGAATTATAGCAACGGTTACAAACAGAGCAGAGCCGACGCAATTATGCAAACATGTTGGAGCTGTAAACGATTCCACATGGTCCAACCCAAAGAACATGTACTTGGTTATTTTCGTGCTATGGTAGCTGGAGACCATGTCAATCACATCATGGGAGCCCTGTCACGTGTGCTTAAACTCAATGAATCTTTTCAGTGACGTGGAGATGTTATGAGCACTCCTTTGTTCAGAAAACTGGAAACGCATAACAACGCGGCGTTCTCAGTCTCGACATATTGCTCAATCTGAGCCTGAGAATTGGTATCTAGCACACCTGCCAAGCATCACGGTTGGTCCCTTTTTTTTCTAGTTGGCATAATTAAGACTTCCTGTGGGATTTGGTGTCTTTTCTCACCTGTGAAAGCAGGGCATTAAGACTGGACTGGATAAACAGGTTGAGGACTCAGACTGGCTTTGTCTCTGCAATGCCGCTGGGGCTGAACACTGTATATTCTTAGCGCTAGTGTTTCTCTTGTGGCAGATTAAGGTGTCAGGTAGAATAATGGTCCAGACGGATTAGACACTTTAGTGGATCCAGCTCAAACCTGTACCCGAGTTTCACAAAAGGTTAACGCTTTAGAATGTGATCCAAGCATTATAGTGGTTCTTTGTCGTTTTGTATGGACACAGGGGTGATTTGAGCCCCATTGTCCACCATTTAGCTACTCAAAGATAACTTCTGTTCTCTTAGATCATCAGTAAAGGAAATGCCTTCCATATTTGGTCCATGAAAATGTGAATGGAAATCGAGTTTTAGTCATCTTCTGTCTGGGCTTCTGCTCTTCTCTCGCAGCCCCCTCCCTCCCCCTGTCAAAGCACTCCCTACTGTACAACTTCTCCAGAACCGGTCCAACTGCCTTGTCTTCCACCTCTTCAAATTCTGCCAGTATCACCTCTCTCCACTGGCTCCACTGGCTCCACTAACTGTCCGTAGCTGGCTCCTATCATATTCAAAGCCCAGATCTGGCATACCAGCCTTTGAAAGGATATGCACCCCACCGTATTTCTATACAACACACCGCCCCCTCCCTGCTCCACATAAGGTACACATAAGACTCCTGGTTTGCTCATTGCTACGAAAAGCCAAGTCATCACTTGTTCACTCTCGTTGAAAATCCTTCCGGCTCCCGAGCGGTTACAGCGCTCTGATCTGAGCAGCAGGGTCACTCCCTTTCAGCGGCTGCAGGTTCTCTGAATCACACCGACTGTTTGGCTCACATTAGTTGGTATCGAAAGACTTTACTGTGTCCTCAAATCCGATTATCATGCATCTCACTTTTTTCTTTCATGGTGTTCTGTTGTCAAATTGCACTGATGTATGTCACTCTGGATAGGCAAGTGGGCCTTCAATGTACATTTAAAGATAGATGTTGCTCCACTGAGGCGTGGCTTGCATGTGGAAGCTAATGTTATTATCACATAGACCTATTATGTATTGAAGGTGTTTTTCCTGGCCGTGCTCAAAGCGCGTCTCCATGCATGTGTAGATCCCTGAAGACGTTAAGTATATGGGAGATTTTCCAGAAAGGTCAAGTGGGGGGCCACGAGCCTGACTGAAGAGGTCAAGGCCGCTGCCCTCCCCTCTGATCTACAACCTCAACATAATTTCTCACCCTCTGTCAGTGGGGGATTGAGTTTCAGATGCGTCTCGCTGCCTCAGAGACTCTGGCCCTCTAATGTGACCTCTCTTCTTTGAGGTCTACAGTAAATACACCGTGATTGAGACGGTGCACTGTACCGTAACCTCAGAGCGAGGCGGAATATAAATTGTCAGATCACGCACAAATGAAAGGCATTGCATTTTGCAAGTACAGCTGAATGTTTGTTCTGCAGACATATTGCACATGTGCATGGTGTGTGCAATCACCCTGCAAAAAACATAGACGCAACGTGGTTTCCAGTTTCCAACATCGAACATTTTCTTCACTTCTTCACAAAAACATTTTCTCGGAGGATTTAGTGTTTATAACGTATAACATTTACAACATTGTCCAGTGTGAATTCCATCAATCCAGAATGAGTTGTAGGGCTAAAAGGTATTCATTGAATAAAATATTTAAAAATGTATTTACAGTTGACTCTAAATCTTTGTTTTAAGAAAGGAATACTGACTACAGAAGTTAAGGTAACATGATATCATGCCAATAACTCAAGTCAAGTCAATTTTATTTGTATAGCCCAATATCATAAATCTCCTTAGGGGGCTTTTAAATCTGTAAATTAATAAAACACTTTTTGACCCTTGCTTAAAATAAAAAATAAAATCCCAAACAAAACCCTTAAAAAGTACAGTCACACGCAAAAAAAAAGTGAGAGACTTATTGGAGCCAGACCTGGCATGGTTTGGCTTTATGTTACGAGTTTGGAAAGCTTGAACCTTCATGATGAAAACAATGACACAGTGCAGCATTTTAACCTTTTCTATTTTTCACCAAGTTGTACGCAATATCAAGCCCTATGTTTTGTTGGAAAGTCTGAGGAAAATTAATTTTCCCTCTGCATTTAGACCGCAGCGACTGGAAGGCTACACTGACCATTGTTTTCACTGAACCGTGTTAAGAGTAAATTGCAGTCAGCATTTCACCCAACCCTCCGATTCCAATCCTTTCAGCCCGTTTGTCCCCGCTTCCCACATCCTCATCTGGTCAGTGATGAGGTCATATACTAGTCCACTTTAGTAGGGGGGACGAAGCCATTTGGAAGACACAGCGAAGAGTTTGGCCAGATGAGCACTCGGGCATTTCACAATGCATGCACTTTGATGCCTTTGTAGTGGCGTGGTTTTGAAATGGTGATTTGGAGATTTCCCTAAAGCTGCATGTTAGTGGAGTAGGTGTTAATTGCAATGTGTGGGGATGGACTTTCATTTACATCCATTGAGGCCGGTTCAGGGCCAGCGGTGACCCCCCGACAGGCGTTTTTTTGTCCATCCTTTCAAGACCCCTCCTGCGGCGGCGGCGCCGCCTTTTGATTGGTGGAGGAGTGAAAAAGAGGAACCCTGGCATGCAACTCCCCTTGTTTTTGTTGTTGTTTGGCGTCGCCCACACACTCTTTCCCCATGTGAAGGTCCTATAGCCGCAGGGGTATTTGTGTAGGTTTGGCTCTTATTCACAGAAGTTCATACGCATTCTGGGAGACCTGGGGGTGGGCGTCAAACTGGCATCAGGCCCTTTTTTTGTCAATGAATGTGGCGCCCAGCGCCCCGCAGGCCTTTCTCTATGCTGCCTATAGATTTCTCGCTCCAGGTCCGAGGAGCACCACTGTGGAGCCGCAAAAGGGAGGACAGCGGCCCAGAATGGAGGTGAAAAATGAGGTCTTCGCATGGAGGGAAAATAAAAGTCAAGAGGAGAATGTTTACATCCTCTGCTCCGGTCTGGCATGCTGCCAAACCAGTAGTGGGCCATGTGTTGCAATGTGAAAGCACTAGGATTACGAGCATTAGGAGTACTGTTCGTGAAACAGTTCGTTAATACCCAAATGTTGCTTACTTTGTTCAATCACTCATCCCCCCGTCTTTGATTCTCTGATCTCCCTGCTTGTCTGAGCGGGACGTACACGCTCATGAGCTCCGCTCATTGTTTTGTAAATCTTCAGATGAGATGAGTGCGCTAAGTCTGTGTTTGACTTATTAACTCAGTTGCTTGTTTTCCTGCTCAGCCCTTCAATGGGGGGGGGGTTAATGAATACTTTATTGCCACTTTACTTTGTGGATCTTAGTGGAGGTATTTAATTTCGCCCCCCGGGGACATCCTGTGGCGTTTCCCAGAGTTTTGGAGTAGCCTACTTTGCATTTCCTTTCTCCGAGAAGACAAACGGGTCCGGAGTCCAAGATGAACCGCTCTGACAGAGGGAGGGAGAGACAGAGAAAAGGGGGTCAGAGAGAGGAAGAGATGGAGGCTTGGATTTCACTCCTACGACTTTCCCTCCAAGCTCTGAATCCGTCCAAAGTCTCTTTCATGGGCTGCAGTGTGGATCAGGTTCTACACCCACTTGTCTCCCACCTTCCCAGTTTTGACGTGCTCATGTTCTATCTTCCGGGGTGGAAATAGAAGACCGCTAGGGTGCTCGCTGAGGAACGGGGTTGCAGAAAGCATAGAAGAAGTTTGTTCCCATGGCAGAAAGTCCCGTCAGTAACCGTACACTGTCGGACGCGCCCATATTCTGTCACTTATCTGGAGTTCAGCTCCACTGGTGTGTAATCAGGCTGCCATCCATACATGTGTCACCATCGTGGTTGTCTTTCTGCCTGCAAGAACAACCTTCCCAACTCCACCTCAGGTAATGACTGATGTCATCACCCACCTTTGCAGTGTTTCCCCTCCTCTGCTCATATCTGTCAGACTGAGCTCAGCAATGCAGCTCAACTGTGGCGAGTGTTTACTGTTTTAAAGGCCTGTAATTAAGCCAGTTAACCTATTTTCCCGTCATAGTGAGCGACCAGAGAGGGATCCAAGGGGTCCCAGCGGCCACCCCTGTCACATGTTGGACCTCGTAGTAAGGGATGGCTTTTTAATGGAGGCCTCCCTGCTGGCCCGAGCTAGTGAAACCAACCCGAGGGAATATTTAAAAGACTGGCAAAAGAGCAGTAATGAATAAGGAGCTCTTCCTGTTTTCCTAAATGTGGTTGCAGCATTGAGCAAAGGTAATTGATCGTGACTAATTAGCAAGCAGAGATAAATGGAGATTGTAGGTGAGATGCAGCGCTTTTAATGACACACTGTGGGGATGGAATGCACTGTGGCATTAACTCTTCAGTGAGTCCGTCGGGGCCGCCAGCCCACGGTAAAGCTCAGTCATGTGTTTGTGTTTGCGGGTTAATCTCCAAGGCACCTCAGGACTCGTTTGCTTTGACGGAGCATGTGTAAATAAATACATTTGAGACATTTGAGACGTTTTTTTGAGCTATTAGTTTCCTGAAATAAAGTGTTGCACCAGAAATCATAATTCTGTCGGGCTTAGCAGTGACGTGATGGGTGCTCTTAGTTTAAAACTGGACACTTGTCGCACACGTGTGGTTTCAAGGGGACAAACTCTACATAAAAAAATCTAAACTATCATGACTTGAGATGTATATTTATGCTGACTCCATGTTTTTTAGGATATTGCGTGGTTGGAAGAAAAACTAAAAAAGGAAGGGTCTTCTGGCTGCAGCAGCAGCAGCAGCAGCAGCAGCAGCAGCAGCAGCACAAGAACGCCCACTGAAATTAAACCAACAAGGAAGCATAAGCCATGTTCTTTTTTAAATGATGTGTTGTTTGAGTTGTGTAATATCAGCTTGCTATTTTCACCCTGTCAAAACACGGCAGGAAGAAAATCCTCCTCCATGATCCAAGTTGTGTCGAGTTCTAAAATAACTGGCAGACACCAGAATCGCTGATAGATGCAGCGATGACTCTTCTCACAGCTGGGGCTGTTCATCTCTCTTCGTTTAACACGTCCCCCAGCTCTCTCTCTCTCTCTCTCGCTCTCTCTCTCTCTCTCTCTCTTGCTTAGCAACGTGCTTCCGCTGCTTGGCAATGTTTGTCTCTTGAGAGATGTGGTGAACATTCACTTTCATGCGTTAACCGGAGGGGATGCTCTGAAAGGAGCTGTCATGACCCGGGACAATCGCTGACACACCTGATCGTTTACCTGTCAGAGAGTTTCTCATTTTTTAATTCCCCTTGATAATCTGTTGCGATGAATGCTTTTGGTGTGATATGCCTGTGGACATTATCGTTCTTTTGTCAGTGGTTTGTGTGTCTCACGTAAGGTTGACTGTGAAATATGGCCTCACAAAGACATCCCATTTGATTAAATGCCATTCCCAAAGGAGATGAAAGATACGAGAGCCGAGTCGCTAAGCGTACCGCTAGGTCTTTACTTTCTCTAATTTGCCACGTTAAATCAGACGTTCGGATTGGCAGAAGAGATAAATGCTACGAGGAGAAGTGCTACTGTTTAATGCTCCGTCTCCGTGGAACTCCGAATCCGCAGCCTCATCCTTCACATGCTTGTTAGGAAATAAAAAAGACCTTGATGTTGATTGTGATGAATATCATCCAAAAAAACGAGTCATTGCCGGCAATACATCAGCGTTAACCTCACTGGGTTGTAGAGTGAGCAGATATTTATGACTTATTTATCCTTTATGTCAGGAAAACTACTTGGATAACTGTGGCTGTGAAAGCTCTGCATTATCTTATGAAGCAGAGTAAAGTGTGGTTTGTACAAATGTCTATTATATTGCATGTCTCACTCACTTAGCTACATATTGCATGCACATTACTGGTGACAATAAAGCAAACTGTGATGTGTTTGGTGTGATTTTATCCACCAAAAGCAGTGTAGGGCGAACATGAACTTGTTTTATATCACGCAAGCTATTATTTTAGTCAAAGCTATTATACTATAATAGTTGATATAGTTGGGAGTTATGAATAAAGTTTGCATGTATTTGGTCCAGAAGTTGGATGTTTAATTGAGTATTATCTTGGCTGTAATTGTTTAAACAGGTTCCCAGCTTGTGTAATTATATTTTCAAGCAGAAATGAATGAAAACCTGCTTTGAAGTAGACAAATATAAACTAATAACATGTGTTTGGTGAAGAAAAAAAGGTTGGGCTAAGATAATCCAAAGCACCCTCCAAATGGGGATGAACACCAATTAATCTCCTCCTGTTCCCAGTAGTGATGTACTGTAGTTAATCAAACATTATTCCCAAATATTTTCTTTGCCGTGAACTCTCTCTGGCTGAGATACAAGCCATACATCTCGGACCAATAGTCGATGTTCTCACGATACACTTGCCTGGTGAAGCAGATCCTCACACAGAGGTTTCACAGCTCTGTTTTGACTTGTTTCGCTTAATTGTCGTGTCAATTAAAATGTTTTTTTTTTCTTCAGAGACATCGTGTTGGCAGGGCAGGGGCTGTGGGAATCACGAGAGGCTCTGTCTTGTTCACAGCCGGGGCTGGCCCGCAGTGTTGACGCAGTGGGTGAGAGGAAGGGAGGTTGGGTTGCCGGGGTGAGCAGCCAAAGACAGGCTTCAGGTGCCTTTCCTGTCCAAATCAGGTTAACATATCCTTCTTGCATAGTGGAAACAGAGAGGCATCGTCACCATGATGTCAATGTAGAGTGAGATACAGCTCAGCTGGAAGGTTGTTGATTTAGGGAGTGTAGATCTATTGCCAAGAAAGGTGGACTTTTTGGGGGGAAATCTTTTCAAGATGGAGCAATTCTTTGCAAATTGCAGATACAATGAATGAATGAAGCCATATAACGACTTACAGTCACCTTAATAACAATCTAACTTTAAGCCCGCTTATTGAGCATTATGGGAAATCATGTGAACGTTATCGCTATGTCATTCCCACTGTGCATCGATGGCGGCCAATGATAACATGCCATATTAACTGCTAACAAATTGGAGCAGAGTTTTGTTCTTTTTGGCAAAGCGTAACGAATCTATCAATGTTGCCTTGTCAGACAAGACAGACTCGAACCGCGATGGGTCTCATTCCAAATTGACGGTTAATTGCAGAGGGCTTTGAATCAGTGTGAGAACGAGGCAGTTCCCTCCACCGTCGAGTTTGTGGAGAACAAAAGTGCTTTTTTATTTAAAACGTTTTCTTAAAAAAATCCCTGGTTGACTACAATGTGAAAAGTTCTATTTTGGTGTTTTGGTGCGCCATTTGAATTTAATGCAAATACACTTTTTCCTCAGTGAGTTACCGCCATTTATTGAATATTGTCCTGGGTGAGCTGTGATGCCAAATTTTGGCAGGGATGTAAATTGGGGGGCTAATAGCTTTTAATGGTTGATAAAGCTTAAAGCTGGATTCAGATTGGTTTGTGAAGGGTTACGACGCAGCTACGATTCACGCCTACCTGCCCCATCTCCCTAGCCAAGCCTACAATCTCCTCAGAAATGTAACTCCAAGTTGGGTGATTTAGAACCAACAATTGTATTTATCGGAGAAAATGTCTTGATTATCTGCTCGTTTGCAGCAATACGCATCTAGCAAAGCCATCTTCTCTGCACGCCTTCTGCAATAACCACCCTCTATCACAATGAATGAAACGGCATAGAGACGACTGCGCTGCATATTCTCAAATTCAGTAACCAGGCAGAGTCGCCCTCCGTCGCTTGTATCACAAAGTGAATGATGGAATGTAAGCGCCGTTTGAGCAAAAGGACGCAGGGGTCTCTTTTGCCGCACCATGATGCCTCATCCTTCATTTTAATTACGTACAAGCCTGCATTCCTGGAATATTCTCCCATTAACCTCATGGGAGGTAAGAAGCAGGATCATATTAATGCCACCGACCTTGGTGGGTGACTTTCTCATGGCGTAAGATTCCTATCGTAGTAAAAACTCTTGCGTTAATATTCTCCATACCTGTAGCAACACGCCCCCACCAACACGTTTTGTTGTTTACACCATGCTAGTTTTGGTCTGAACACCCACTAAGATCTCAACTCCAAAGAGGAGCCCTCAAGGTCCATCAAGGCAGAGCATTGCCTCAAACTGGGATAAAGTAGAGATAACGGCAATTATCTCAGTTACACGTTTTTTCTCGCTGGAAAGGCTGCCCCCCCGCTGGTTTCTTGTCTTTACCATCTCGGAATTTACTCTGAACAAAAGCTGCATTTTAGCCACTTTGCAATCTATACTTCCGACCTCTCCCGCAGCTCATTACCCGCTGCCAGAACTGCTCAAGAGGAGGGCTGCAGGGTCACAGAGTGGGATATCCTGCCTGTCAGTCAAATCTCAGGGCTGTCAGGTATATCCCTCTGTTGAAGATTTAAACCCAAGTGGGGGGAAGATGGACTAGTCATTAAAATCAGAAAAAAAGCATGGGAGGCCAAGGTTTTGATTTTTGCCAAACACAGTGTATTTCCACAGCTGTCAAACTGTCTTTACTTCTGCTGCCATGTGTGGATGTCACCTCAGGCACGACGAGTTTCCTCTGGGTTAATGAGGAAGAGGGATGGAGATGGGGGGGACAGAGGTGAGGACTTGTGAGGGGGGTGGGGGGAGGGGGGGGGGGGGGGGAGACATGCTCGGCTCTTCTTTTCTAAAAGTGTTTTCTTTATGTAGACCCAGTGCTGACCCTGGGTCTTATGGGATTCATATTGTGACCAGTGGATTGCCACAAATGAATGTGATTAAATTGAGACTTTCTGTGCACACACTGGATTTAGACTGTTTTTTTTTAAGGAAATGCATGCAGGGGCGACACCACTGATCCTCCCACTCCTGTGACCCTGAAGGAATATAGTATTGAACTGGGGGAATGAAGTAAATGGACAGTGATTTTGGTGGCATTTAAGGCTACTATGAGGAACTTTTTTGTTGTTGATTTTTGCGGCCTCTGTGCACCAAAGCAGTAGCGTTCCTGAGCACCAGAGGCCCTTTAAGTTGGTTTGTTCACGCCATAGTGATGTTGCCGTGAATGTGCCAGAAATGTACAGAAAGGTACTCAGGCTAACACAGGCTAACAAAGCCTCCACAAGTGGTTATGGCACCTCTGCTGTGCAAGACATCACAGCTTTTCATGCATGACTCACAAATAGAAAGCACTATCAACACGTCGGAGGATTTTACAAAGAAGGTAAACTTGTTTTTTATTGCTTTAGATACCAGAGGTCTTAAAAATCTATAATTGTATAATATAACTTTAACAGGTTGAAAGCACGTTAGCCTACTGTGTTCGTAGTCACAGTTGTTGGTAAAAAATACTCTCTGCCTGTGATCTCATTGGCACTGGCCAATGCTGAAAGCAGGCACGGCCGTCAATTGTAGTACAGTGAACTTCTTTTGCTTCATTTACTCCCACTTGCTGCGCTCCGCGGTCATGCCAGCCTCAGAAGTTATAAATGACTGTGGATCTGTGAGCCTTTCATGGGTTTGTGTTGGGGAGTCCCTTTTGTAAGCTTCAAATGTTTAGGGTCAAAGCGAGGCTATCATACACCCAGAAGAATTATGGACGTGTGAAGTGTGAGTTTGTTGTTGAAATGATAAAAGAAAGTCTCAGTGGGACGGTATATCATACCACTCCAAAAAACAACAGAAGGGTTGTCAGAGGGAGTGTGGGTCTGTCAACTAAGGAGGGAGAGTGTTCAGAAAGATACATAAAGCTTTTTTCTTTTTCTTCGTTTTCTTTCCCCACCTGGTTTCAGTGCAACACTACTGGGAAGCTGGAGCGCTGACCTCTAAGTGCACTCAGTCTCCCGGAGAGATTGCAGCCTGTGACAGACCATGATGTGGCCCCATTAGCTGAGATAAGGCAGGCAGGGATTGAGGAGCTCAGATCAATGAGTCATTATGGGGAGTGCAGAGCTCCGGCCGCAAACGCTGCCAGAGCGGGATGCTTACGGTCGTGGCTTAGCCGCAACGCAGCCCCGGCAATCCCTCAGCCGCTTCCCACCAACCTGCGGCTGAGGCCATCCTGGAAGAAAAATCCAGCAGGATTTTCTCCGGCTTAACGGTTGATTCCATGTTAAATATGCTGTCCAGGAATGATGAGACGTGGGCATGAATCTTTTCACCTGACACATTTCAGATTGCCAGAGCGGCTATTTGGTTTCTCACCTTCACATGGTTTATTTAAGTCTGCCTTTCTGTGGAATGCAGCCGTTCTGTCTATGAAGCCATGATTTATTTTCCATTGAAAAGCAACGTGGCTGATATTTAGGAAGTATTTTCACTGTTAAAAGGTCAAACTAAAGGCGAGCCAGAACAGTGGTGATAATCATTGCACACAGAGCGTGCTTGAGCCAAAGTTGAACCAGGAAGTTGGTCATTAAACAATAATGGATAGTTACAGCAGAGAGTTTTGGTTTTGCTTTACATTTTACTGTTTTTTTACAACCTGTCTGATCGACTGACTGTGTATGTTACACTCATTAGTTGTAGTAAATACATTATATACGTGTATGATCTGCACAATGCGTGGTCATAACAAGTAGGTCACTGTTGAACTCTCATAATGTCTCTAACAATGTATTTAGTGCTCATAATGGGTTTATGATGCGCTCTCAATAACGATGTCACCAGGAGAGTGGACAACGGCCACTCGTTGGCGGTCATCATGCTTGGCCAACATCATCCTTACACGCTGGTCTTTTGTGTCGCCCCTTAAAGATGCAGGAAACACTTACATTACATTACATTTAGCTGACGCTTTTATCCAAAGCGACTTACATGATATACAGTATACAGTCGACACAGCAACGGTGAGCAATGAGGGTTAAGTGTCTTGCTCAAGGGCACAACGACATGGACTGGCTGAGCCGGGGTTTGAACCACCGACCTTCTGATTGAAAGACTGACTTGCTAACCACTGAGCCACCGTCACTTAGATTAAATGTGTGTGTTTAATTTAGAAATGTATGTGCCGGTGCTGTTTGATGGGTTAGGGCACGAAGACCTCTCCCTCATCCCAACCTCCTGCGTATAGGTTTCCCAGCTATCAACAATCTTCCCTGGGGCTCAGTGCTCCCCTAATAGCCAGTCCTCTGTGCTACTCTCTGACTACATTTTGGCTGATATTGATCAAACTTGAAAGGGGAGCCCTTAAGTGAATGTGTAAAAAGTCCTGGCAATCAATGATTGACAGTTGGTGTTTCGCTCGTCAAGGTCACTTTGCCAATTTCAGCGCGCAGAAGAGCTGCGGGGCAATCAAGAGACGGGCGAGAAGGAGGGTTTGTTTTCTTCTGGGTCTCTTCAGTTTTTGCTGTACCAGAGAGGGAGGTCAAACTGAGAGGACGACTTTCAATCACAGTAGTACAACAGCTCCAAGAAGAGCCGGGCAGAGCACGGCTGAGAGGAGAAACGGGGAAGCTCGATCTTTGTGCGACGAGCATATATGAACCCGGGTAGATGTAATGCATCTGAAATGCAAAAAAACACAGCACTGAATGCCACAGTGCTGTGTTTTTTTGCATTTCAGAATGAGTAAATCTCATTTTGGAGAGTGTTATTCTTAGCCAGTCGATTCCTGTAAAATACACACGTTGTTGAAAAGAAGATGTATAGCCCTGTAGTCGGAGCCCAGCCAAGACAACCTGTGGAGTGACACTTCACCCCCAAAACTTACTGCACATTGCTGGTTAACCTGGTTGCACCTGAAGTCTCTAAATACATTTTGACAAGCACATTTCCTCTTGAAGTGTTTCAATAAAAGCTAGTGAGTAAATGAGGCCCTGCTGGGCTCTCACAGAAAAGTCAGACCCATCAAGTTCCCCACTTACCTTATTTAAGATTACACGTCTGCATTGCTCCTGGCGCAGACAGGCAGCAGAGTTTTGTTCGCAAAGGTCCCACCTCTTTGGATTAATTCCGCTTGGCTGGGAATGTGAGAAACCCGGAGACGCCTCCCCTTGATATAGAAAGCATATTGCCCGAGTTGGGGAAGAAATGAAGTGTTTATGGTGAGGTTTTAAAGAGGCCATACTGAAGGGGTTGGAAGGAAGAGAGTGAAGATGCTTTGGCCGCGCGTCTCTCTTTTCCTCTCCGAGGGCTGAGGTTTTTGTTCGACATTGCCAAAGCAAACACCTCGGTGTTCCACCTCAGAGGAACCAATATGAACCTTTCACACACTTCTTGCTTTCTGTGCCGTCCATCTGGATTTCCCTCGTTTGGAGTTTCATTTGCTGGTTTTTGCAATCGCAGAGGAACTGGTCACTTTCGATTTGTGTCCATGCAGCATTGTTGCATGCCACGATTGCATTGTGTTTTAATTCCTCCAGCTGCCACACGTCTAAACCATCACGGGTCACACTTGTTGTGTGCGAGAGGCTTAACTTGTGTGTGTATGTAAGCACGTGTGCATGCTATTCATATTATCTGTTGGTGTGTAAAAGACAGAGGGATGAAGTCCACACATATATTTCTCTCTCACTCACTCTGTCTGCCTCCCATTCAATCCATCCCCTGCAGTTATCGGGCTGAATGTATCACCCTGTTAGCTGCAGGGAGATTACCAGTGACAAACTGGGAAAGCTAAATCGGCTTGGTAAACTCGCTGAACCTGCAACCCCCCCGTCCCACTATCTCTTTAACACCACCCTACATGGGCATAGAGCGTGGTCGGTCTTTAAACAGATAACACTCTGAGGAACTATCGAGGTGAAGTTGTAATTTTGAATCAGACTGATGTAATGTACTAATAGCTTGAAAATTGCATTTGGACCAAACTCCACTTTTTATTTTATGAACCGTAAGAAAAAGAAACCACTAACAAAACCCAGAAACAATCAATTGGTAAGTTGGGAGCAACCTCTCTGAGCAGATTGATTCCTCACGTCTTAAGGGAACCTATTATCTCATTCTGCCTCCCGAAGAGGATAAGGTCACAGAGCCTTAGAAGGCCCTTTAAAACGTCCGCAGGTTTACCACCAGCAGGTTTATGGCGATGGAATTAGTGACTTTTGCTCTTCACTGTCTTTGGTAACCTTTGGACGTGTCTCCTTTAGCGGCTGCACAACTGTGCCGGTTCAGAAGGGGTTAGCGAAGGATTATGTTTGAACAGAGCCAGTTCGTACGACGTGTCTGGAAACGGCATGTGTTTATAGCTGTTCCACACACAGTCTCGCCTGTTGTGTTAGAGATGAAGACCATTTCTAGCTTCCCCTGGCTGGCGGACCTAGCGGGGCAGCAGCAGCCGAAAACACAAAGCTGTTCATAAAAGGGCTAATCGCCTTAATTTCAGATGAGCGCCCTTTGAATAGACCAAGTAATTGATGAGGCAAAATGTGATGACTCTGCTGACATACGCGTGGAAAAATGGGATTTGTCTTCTAATCCCACTTCCTGTCCCCGAGGCCTGGGAATCACGGGCGCATCGGAACTCGCCTGGTCGCCCGCCTTTGTTCAAAGAAGAGGGATGAACGAGAGGGATGCCCCATTAGCCTCCTGCTTCCGTCAACGTCATCTGCCGCTTGTCAAGTATGACTGATGATAGGCCGGAGAAACTTTACATGGCATATAAAATGGTGACGGCCCCAACACACACTCGTTGCTTTGCAGAAAAGTAGCTTGTCAACATGTATTCCTGGCCACTGGGCTGGAGGAACAGGAAGATTAGCGCTGAGGTGGCACCACATGCATTTACTCTAGACTGAAGGAGCAGCGGGAGCCTGGTGGGAAGAAGAGACCTGGAGCAGAGCCACAATGGCTGCTGTCACAATCTGTCCTGTCTTCCTGTCATTCTAAGGAAAGGGGGCTAGAACAACTGGCCTCCCACACTGTGACCCCACACAGCTCCAACAAATAAGGCTTTCATAGCCACAGGGCCAGATAGTGGGCCACTATTGTCACATACATTAGGTTGCTATATCCTGTGTCTGCTCAATTGTAAATCTCCCACTGGCCTGTCAGGATGCACCTGAGAGACGCATGAATGTCGCATCGCTGCACAACAAAGGTTTCTCACTGGTGGATTTGAGTGGCCAAAAATGCTGTTTTCAAGAAGAATATGTTGCTTCTTTGTTACAAATAAAACCTTATGTGGATGGAAACTAGCTAGACTTTGGTGGATGCAGACTTTCTTAACCAGAGCACAGCGTGTTGACTGTTAATAAGGAAAAGAGAGAATTGAAAACCTCAGCTTGAAGTCAGCCTGCGGCTGCTTCCAGAAAAATGGCAGTTGACATTAGCAGAATATATTCTGTGTCAAACCAGAAATATCCAAATGTAATGAGACTTATGAGTGTCATTCATGATGAAAAGTAAATGTTTTTTCATGGAAACCCCTGAGCAGGTTCTTAAAAAAAAGACGGATCATGTAGGCTCCATGATTTAAAAACAACAACTTGAAATGTCACAATAGCTTTCGTAAGTTTGGATACAACTAAACTTAGAGGCTGAATTTGTGTTACAAAGAGCTGCTAGCCCGCGTATCCTCTGCTTTAATGGACTACTGTCCTGAACCAATTGCTCATTCTGTCTATTTTCTGTAGTCTGGTTCATTGTTTGGTACAGCAAAGCAGGGTTTCAGTATTTTATTTCTTCTTATAACTTTCCCATAGTGAGTAAGACCGCTCCATTTTTAGTAGCCTTAACATATGACAGAGAGAGGGAGACTGAGTGAGATCCATCTTCATTACAACCAGTCTGTTCTGGTCTTGTGGCTGACCTTTTTCTCCCAGCTGACCACACGTCCTCTGGAACCAGACGGCAGAACCAGAGACGCTCGAGTGTGTCCCTGGCCCTGAGTTTGTCCACTATGTGGGGATTACAGTCCGACAGGAGGTTGATACATGCCAGGTAAAGATAAGGCAGGCTAAACGTAACAGAGCAGTCGGTGCATTTAGTTTAGTCGTTGCTGCTAATTCTGCAACGCTTCTGCGTTGGTTCCTCTGAAGCAGGCACTTGAGTGCATGCTCTGGCTTCTGTACTAAATCAGCCTTAAAATGGATTTAGCATGCGCAATGTACTCAGGAAACAAGGAGGTATGCACATACTGTAACTGTGGCCGGACAGATACCATATATCAGTGATTCATTGGGTGTAGTAATTCACATGTGGATCTCCACTGAGCTGGAACTCTGGGCTGAGAAGTGTCAGAGAGGTTGCAATCCTGAGCCCAGTGAGTCATGCTTGACATACACACTCTCTCTCTCTCTCTCTCTCTCTCTCTCTCTCTCTCTCTCTCTCTCTCTCTCTCTCTCTCCTCTATTATTTCCTTTAACCCTTTTGAACACAGTCTCATTGCGATTCTTGACAGGCCATCCAGTAATGCCACTTTACCCCAGGCAATCCCTGTTTCCTGATTCCACACAGGCTGTGGAGAGATAACCCTGACCCTGAGCTAATCCCAGATTAAACCAGAACACAAAGTGTTGCCACTGGTGCCCAGCGGCCTCTGGCCCCCTCGCGTCTCCTGGCCCGGGCTGCAGAAACCCTGCTGACCAGCATTGGCGGAAAGCAGGTTTTATCCAAGCGCAGGTTAGGGCCTTTGTATATCGTTTTACATAATCAAAAAGGTACCGATTGCTTTAGATGGACGCAGTAACCTGTAACATTTTGGTCCAGTCTCCTGGGACTGGAAAATGAAATCGGTACGAAAGAAGTTGCAGAGGGATCGAAGGGATTGACATGCAGGGATGAGAATAGGGCAAGATGTGTCACCGCTGAGCTGGAGACTGTTTTATGAAAACACATGTCAGTTAAAACAGAGACATGTTTGTGCAGATGTGTGCGATTAAATCAAGACTCCCGCGGGAGGATCTCCTTCCCTTCTAGTTCTCCCCATTTCACATCCTCCTCAGCTGGATCTCCACCTTGAGATGTTTCTTTGCAAGATTGAGGGAGAAAGGTGTACGTTTGTTTGGAGAGGGGTCCGACGGTGCAGGTTATTGGCTGCGTAAGATTTCAATTTAAAAACTGGTGAACCCTTTGGGTATAGATCCCGAGTCTCCTCTTGCTCAACCAATTCTGTGGCAGAGCAGCGTCTGTCTGCTGTTACAAGAGTTTACATGAAAAACGAAGACAAATGTGTCTCTCTTCCCCACAAACCCACCCCCGCCCCCCGTCAGCCTCTCCGCCTGTCCATCAGCGCTCCGGGCTTGGCAGGCAGAGGGAGAGGGGCTTAGGTGATGGGAGCCAGAGGCGATGTGATAAGGCCATTTCTCCGCATGAGAGCTCATCAGAGCTGACAGTGAATACAAATTGGTGCCATTAGTGAGTGGGGTGGGGGTTGGACAGTGGAGGGGCGGGACACTACAGTGGCTCCTAATTATAGAGCCCCCCAGGTCGGCAGGGGAGCGGCGGGGCGCGGTGGTAACGAGGTGGTGACAGTGGTGAGCACTAAGATGTCACGTCCCACTGAGCATCATGGTGCACCTCGTGGATAAAGTGAGGTCGGGAGGAGTGGTGGTTTAATGATGTGTGATACGGCGGCGCTCCTAGTGCGCATCCATTGTGACGGATCACATTCGACATGTGTTGAGACAAGAGAGGGTCACACCTTTTCCCCAGCGAGGGCGCTCACAGCAACAGGATACAAACAACTTGCCACAAATAGCCAACTGTACTCTATTGTGGTTTAACAGCCGGCAGAGAATCTGTTTTCAGGATTCAATTTGTGCCGTCCAATTACGTGGGCTTTTGGAAACCCTCTCCACCCAGACACTTTACCGACTTAGGATTTCAGGCTGCATCCACCAAAACCTTCCGAAACTGAAAACATTTCGTATTTCGTGCAGTTCTATGAAAGCTCAAAATGGGAGTGTCACAGCCAAAAGTCACTTGTACGAATTGTGCATTTGCTTTGAGCCGACCCCCACTTGAATAGAAATAACTGGCGTTCTTGTTCCCGATTGTTCCGTATTGGGTATAGGCAATACAAATACTTATTTAGGTTTCAGAAAAGACCTTGGTTTGGGTTTAAATTATGTTCAGTAAATCACACAATTTAAAAAACATTACATGAAAGTCCTGTGTTTTTTGACCCACCCATCCACCCATCCACCCTCACCTCCATCCTCTCAGCCTTGTCATGACGGGCTTATGTCAGAGGGACTTGACAGCCGAGTGCGTCTCATACGGATGCTAAAGGGTTCCTGTGACTTGGTATCAGACGCTGAGGGCCTCGACGAAACGTCAGTATTTTGTGTTCTTAATTTCGTCACGTTTGAAGTAAGAAGACGGCGAGCAGAGGTGCTTGCGTTGCTTTTGTATGTAATGGGTGGGTGTTTGTATGGAGAGGCTGTTATGTCTGTGTTTTTTTCTCCTCGCAGCAAGCTGCAGAGCCTGTCTCGCCACCAAGATGCAGACACACACAGAGGATTCAGCCAAGCTTGACCACGTCGTAAATCACAAAACATTGAGGTTCCTTTGTGTTCCAGGCTCTCCGGCATTTACCAGTGGGTCAGATCATATCTCCGGATCCCGTGCATATATGCTATCCGCTGAGTGACGCGTCCTATCTGATGTGACACGCTGGCCGAGCCTCCTGACCGCTTTTATTATCCCCGACCCACAGAGTGACTAAGCCGAGGCCAGCAGCTGCTGCGCTCTCATGCTGTTATCGTTCCTTTTCATTTAGCGGCGCGGCTAACCGCATGCCCACTCTCCAGTAATCGCACAGGCATTCTTTAACAACCGTGTCACTTCTCCACTGGCTTTGAAGCGTGCAGCATACACAAACCCAAATAACTTGTGTAAATGTTTGACACGAAGACGCGTTGAAAAGGAGCTGTTGAAGGGGAGTGCACACACTGTGGGCCCAGAGAGTTCCTGGTTAGGAACGACTCCGCTAACAAGCAGTGCAGGTGCCAGTTCAGAGGCCACACACTTATTCGCATGCAGAAGAGGGCCCTTTAATCTCCATCTTCATGTTTGTGAGCTCAGTGATTGCCCCTATATTGGGCACTTCCTTATCCTGCAGATACAGGATACAGAAAGTTTTGCTAGATTAAGATAAGCAAGAGAACCACAGCGGCTCTCAGATAAAGGCGTCTGGAAAGAAGCCAACTCCACTCTTCCCGTGCAAATTCAAACGTAACTCAAAGAACTCTTCTGAAAGCATGTTGTTGCAGTTTGTGAAATGCACACACAAAGACAAGAAGATGCTTGCACCTTTTTGGAGCTTTTTGTCATGACACTTTGTAATTGTCACCTATCAGTAAAATACCACACAAAGTCAATAGTTCAACATTTAGATTGCAACTCATGACTACGAGGAACGTTCATTTTGTGTTGATTTCGGAGGTCACTGTGGACAAAAGCTGTAGCACCAGACTCCCTCTCATTTTTCTGCCCCGTGCAATCCTGTTCTGGTTTTTCACATGCTGCCTTTCTCTCCCGCGGACCAGCAATACGGCCGGGGCCTCCAGCAGTGTGGTGTCGGTTGTGAGCCGTGGAGCAGCGAGACGAAGCTCACAAATGACAATAGCTATATAGAAATAGACAATCTTCTCACTGATGGTCTTGTTTAGAAGCATCAGAATTGAATTGAGACTGATTCAGAAACAGTTCCCCATTGTAACTTTTTAATTTGCTTGAACTCAGTATCCATTTCCCCAGCTTATTCAAATCAGACCAAAGCACCAATATTTTATGACTCGGAACAATCGTTTGCAATAGATAGATGGATGGAAATCTACTGAAGCGACATTAGAAGGCCTTGCTACAGTTGGATGGAGACAGACTGACTCAATGATCCCTCCATCTGTGAGAACAAATGCACCTTTATACAGGTACATGGGCAGCAGACACTTCCTAAATATTTCACAGACTAAGACTCATACAAATTAATGAGGAAGCCTGAGCCAGAATTGCTCGCCATGTCCAGTAAGACGCAGTCACCTGTGGCGTCTCGACTCATTACTGCTCCTTGTTAAAAGTGGACCCAACTGCCAACTCGGCAACATTGCAATTTTCCTAAAAACAAATCAACGCGTCTTCTGCCGCGTCGCTCCATCATGGCTGTTGAAATGAAGCGTGCTTCCCGAAGGGTAATAAGATCGTCTTAACTGGAGTTTTCCTCCTCTGTGTTGACGGCATTCAAAATATTTGGCCAGGATTCCTGACAAGTGCTGCCTTTGATGTGTGAGAGCACGCCACCTCTCCCGCCCTCCTCTTAAACACCCTAATTATCACTCCTGTCACTCCGGTGCCGTGCGTGTGAACGAACACACCTCTTTCTGGCGGCTTGGAAACTGCCTCGGGATGCTGCTCAGGTTAGTGCGGCTTGTTTGTGATGCGCCAGGGGCTAGCGGGGTATTTCTGTCGCTTTGTTACACAACCTAAGAGGACCGGATCAAAACCCATTTAGCACAAGAGTTTTTCAGTTTAACTTTTGTTTCAGGAGAATGGATCATGGCTTACGTGTTCCGGCTTTTGTGCATCACTGTGACCTCACCGTGATCTTCGGACAGAAGGACTGCTGGTGCAGCAGCTGCAGTTTCTAATTATCAACCACACGTTTCACAAGGGGAGAAAAAAAAAAAAAACACGGACCCATGAATTACACTTCGCTCCACATTGCTCGTCGCTCCCTTTCCACTGTGTCATAAGCAACAGGCCGCAAACTTTGGTCTCTTTCCCATCACCATCCCCCATCCTCTTTTACCTTCGGTAGCTCTCAGAGGGAGAAGTGCAGGCAGCAACATGCTCTGCACCATCATTGGCAGCGGCCTGCACTTTTAATTTACCCAATTTGAAAGCAGAGAAATATGCAGTGGGGTGGAACACCCGTATCAGTGTCATGCAGCGAGTGAGCTGCGCTGTCAAGCGCCAGGATGTGTATTCACTCCCTCTCTCTCTTTCTATTTTCTATGTTTTGTTTAAACACGCAGTCCGGAGTTTTTCCATGATCCAATCACTTACCCGATGCTTCTTGCGAAGCTGCCAGGAAAGTTACGAGTGGGGTGGGCTGTGTACTGTTAAGTCACGCTGGATGCAGTAATCGTTCCTTAATGAGAGGAAGTTCTGATGTTACCGGCAGACTAGGATGCATTAACAGCTGCATATGATATATAAAATCCAGTCTCCTCTTTCCCTTGTGTGATAGCGTGGTGGGAAACCATGTCATATAAGACGGCAATCACCAGTGTGCTTCTCTTTATTTCTGGAGACGTGATCTTGAGAGTGCACGACGTGCCAGGGTGCTTTTCCTGTCCAAACGTATTTCCAAAGTAAACTCGACCCGTTGGCTATTAATTTGAGATGGAGAGATATGCTATAACATGCAGGCCTGCAGCCCCGGAGATCACCGTCAGCAGCCAAGTATTCTCTCAGGAGAGGGTGGGCTGGCTCAGTCTGACAGTGAAGCATGCCTCTCCTCTGTGTTTCTATACCTTATTTAACAAGGCAAGCTGGCAAAAATACTAGTCTTATTCAGAATGGTCTGAGGAAGGGGCTGCGATGGGATGGCGGGACACATCCAGTGCTTCCCAGTACTGCCAATGTATTGTCCATACAGTACAGTATTGTCCATACATACAGTATATGTATTGCTGCACAATACATATACTGTATGCCAAGGTACTGTATGCCAAGGGCGAATGAAATGATAAGACAGGCTTATTACAGTCCTGCTACAGCCACTGTACCAAACTATAATGTTTTCTCTCTCTCTTTTTTTGGGTAGCGATATTTATTGATTGCTGTCGGGATTTGGCGAGAATTTCAACAAATATAACAAAAACACTTTATAGCTCTATAATGGCCAAAACCCAATAACTGTCACTTTAAAAAAGAGCTCATGCTTATCAATATTACCAAATGCACAGTTGGCCTAAACCCCTATGTAGATGCTTTGGGCTAAATTCTGCTAAGTTCTCTAGAACTGTAAAGTACGTATAAGTAAGTTAGTCAGAGTCTGAAAACAATGAAAATACTCAAGTAAAGTAACTCACAAAGGTACTTTGCTGCACTCAAAAGTACAATACCTGAGTAAAGGTCGATCCGCCTCTCTCCATGTGCATAACCTGTAGCTCTTTACATCAATCGGCTCAGATTAACAGAGTTGACATTAAACTAGAGTTCTTTCAGCACTCATCTTACTCAGCTCTCTGTTCACAAACACCGGCAAAAAAAATCTTCCTGGCTGCCAGATTAGTATGGTGAGATGTGTGCACGGTGTCGGCCAGCAGCACCTCGAGAGGCTGGGAGAGAGGAGAGGATTGTCTGTGTCCAGCAGACTGAGGAGAGCGGACCGGATCGCCTCTCACGTGTGCAATGAGAGCTCTCTCTCCTGTGTAATGGCTCAACTTTTCTGTGTACTGCCACCCATGCACTACTTGTGTACATGAGAGATTGAAAAGGATACACAGACTTGTGCATGGCGTACTAGCGCAGAGAAGGAAGTGAATGAGGACAGGGAGAGACGCTGAGTGCTTGGATCGGGTTCCCTCGCCGGCTTACTTTCACCTCTAATAGAGCCATTGCCATTCCATAGGGGGAAGCGGTGCGTTCCCCGCAAACAAAGCTCTCGCTGTGCGTGCCCAGACCCCCCAGAGTGAAGCCCAACCGTACGCACAGTAATGGGCTACTTTGAGAGTTTATCTGGCTCTAATAGACACACTTGCTCCCAGCCTCTAAATATCCAGGATAAGTCTGTGTGTACGGAAAATGCTGTCATGCCCTAATGTGGCTGACAAAGAGCACAGCGGTGCAGCCACTCTGAGCCGTTCCTGTTCAAAATTGTAATCTGCTACTGAGAGTATGCAGTTGCGTGTTGCGGGGGGGGGGGGGGGGCTTTTTTCTCATTTTCTTTTGGTCATTTGAAACAAAAAACTAAAATGTGTTATTGATGTAGCACAATTATGCCTATGCTACCTTCTGGGAATAACCACACACTCTAACACAACCCTACAAATTCCTCTTTATAGTTTTCAGTGTAGCCCCCGCCCCTCCGCATCACTCTTGATCTGGCACGCAGCAGCACAGTCTCTCCCTGCATGTCTTTCCAAGCCTGGTTGTGACCGGGTGTTTGCCTGCCACCAGCCTCAGTCCAGGGACCCGCTGGTCTTGTTTTCACAGCCGGCCTGACCCCCAGGGTGGTGTAGCAGCCGAGCTCAGTCCGCTGCCATTATACGCCCTCTATCAACATTTCATTGGAGCACAATGCCATCGGCCTGAGGCGAAGGTTGACTTTGGGGCTGAGCTGAGAAAGGCTGACAGCAAAAGGGAATGATGTCCAATAGCTAGACTTCCCACCATATTCCAGACTCCTTCCTTTTTTCTTTCTTTAGAACATGTTTCATGTCTCATATGTTTGCGATATGTAGTTCATTTTGCGTGAAAGCTGTCGATCAAACGCCGATGTGGACCAAACAACTGCTTCCAAGACTCTGGTGTGGTTCATTTGTGGTGTGAAAGCAAACTGAGCGACAACAGGATTTTACAATAGCATTTATGTGATTTCTTACATGATTGTCATGTATATAACTGCTTTTATGAAAATTATGCACATGAGCACAGGTATTTGAGCCAAAGTACGTAAATTGATCCCATCGGAGGGTTAGGGTGCTGCATTAAACTTGTGTCAGTCACCAGAATTTGATTCCCCCACATCGGCCCTGCTGATACCGGACGACATTCACCAAAGCCTTTCAATCAAGTCACCCATCAGCCTGCATGGCGTTAACTCCTCTTGGTTTGTTTTTAAAAAAGGTATTTAGGCTTCATTCTGAGCTCCATATCTAAAAACATCAGCTCTGATTCATTCTTTTATAACAACAGGCCAAGGTTTTCTGCAGGGTTGGATTTCTTTTCGGCATAGCTCTCCGTGATGTTGTCTACCTTGTAATTATATACGGAGGATAAGGTGTGAGGAAAGATGTTTCATTGGAGTGTTTACTTGTGGGATGTAGCGTTTGGGCCAGAATATACAAGTTATTACATGATTATGAGATTAGATTACATATGCGTTTGTTTCCTCTCCATGGCCGTGTTGTTGCTCGGCAATGTTCGCGTTCCCTCGTCAGCTGACAGATGGTCCCATCCCGTTACTCTCTGACAACAAACACACACACTGAGGAGTTGCTGACAACCTGCTTCAGGAAGGGCTTTGACTGGCCCTTGGAATGTGTGTGTGTGTGTGTACAATGCAAACTTATCCGGTGTGTTTCACTCTATAGGCACACACACATAAACACAGCTAGCGTGTATGGGGGACTCATCATTCAACTTCAGTCTCCAACACAAATAATCACATGGTCCGACCACATGTTGCATTTCATGTCCTCTGCTGTGGGCTCCGACAGCTGTCAATCACCTGGCCGATTGGTAAACATTCATTTGGTGGGCACAGTTATTAAATCAAACTGTACAAATATAGCAAATCTAACGCAATCAATCTTTGGTTATTGACATAACCTCCGTGTTAAATTTAGATCTGGCAGGAAAGACTGGTAATATCAGATTCAGTAGGGAGTCTGTTTGAAAAGGTCTCGAGATGGTGTTTATTTTAAGGCCCAATGGTGGGCATGTTGATGGCCCTGCATGCCTCGGTGTCCAGACCTCTTCCTGCAGAACCACCTAACAACCAAGAAGGAATGTTTCTCAACAACGTCATTCAACGTACTGAACATGACTGCACACACAGCACTTGCAAAGAAAATGTTCATCATCTGCCCGAAACATATTTTTCTTGGGTGTTACTTTTAAAGTCTGACGCCCTACGTTGACTACATTTCCCACTGCCCTCCTTTTATTATAGACCGGCACTGATATATCATTTGTAAATAGTAAAACAAAGCTCACTGTATTTGACAGTTTATCATCTGGTTTCCCCTTCACCACATTTTTAGCTGCTAAATCAACAGAAAAGAACTCGGGTCAACCTCAAAGTGTGGTTCCCTGTTTCAGCTTTCTGTGGTTTGTTGGTTGTAGAATAAAGCCAAACAGTGAAACGGGACTTTCCTGCTGTTTGAGTGAAACCTCTGTGTTTGTCCAACAATATGTGAGGGCTACCCTCTAATGCCTTTACCCTATAGATTGCGGAGGAGTGTGTGTTTGTCTACGGTGTGGCATGGGGCCTTTGCTGTCTTGGCCTCTCTGCCCTGTCTGTACATGGTTGCTGAACCAAGGAGAATATATCAAACAAACACTCCAACACAGAGCTATAGGAAGATTGGGTTACTCTCGACATGCAAGGACTAGTCGACTGCTTTGTCTTACCAAAGGCGCTGACCTTTCAGGGGTGAAGCAGCTCAAACCTAAACTCAGTACGTGTAGATCCCTGCTCTAAGTATGGGGTAATCTGTAATAAACATATCTATCAGTCAATCTACCGTGTCTGTCTTTTCTGACTTCCGACTGGTAGTAACAGACCGCTATCGATGACTTTCTGGATCCTCTGATCCACTCGGGCGGTATTAAGCCATCAACACAGTGTGACAGACACTCAGTAGCACTTGTCTCTAATGTGCGGTGTTAAGTTACAGCGGTGTTGGTGGAAAACCATCAGATAACTCCACACGGAGTATGCAGGAGCAGAACGAGGAATGTGCCAGTTGTGCATGCATGTGTGTGTGTGAAAATGTGCATGTGCACCACAGCTGTCATTAATGGGTATATTTGTGCCTCCACACAGAGCTGAGATCCACCGGCACGGCTCATCACTTCGCCTACCTCCTCAACACGTCCGACTACCGGATCCTGCGCATGGACGAGGACCATGACCGCATGTACGTTGGCAGCAAGGACCACATCCTGTCCCTGGACCTCCATGACATCAACAAGGAGCCGCATATTGTAAGCCCATTTCCACTGTCGTGAAACAAGCGCCTTTACCTCAGCGCTACAACAGCTGCCACAGGGGCAAAATGTGTTGTTCTCGGGCCCCGGCAACAGCCATGTTGGTTAGCTCACATCTATTTTTTGTTGGAGTGCACTTTTTCTGGGGTCGGGTCATACAAACACCGTAATTGGGTGGATATGCCTTTTGCCGTTTTAGCCCAAAAATCTCATAAAGGCCACTGTATAATCGGTTGGGTTGTAACCGTAAAATGTCCTCTGTCCCCCGTCGCAGATCCACTGGCCGGTGTCCGAACGAAGACGGATGGAGTGCCTTGTGAGTGGGAAGGACGCCAATGTAAGTACGCCCGGTTACAGCGCTCGTAAGCTCAGCTGGGTCGTTCAGCTGAGGTGATTTCCATCCATCTTGATGGGTTTAAAAAAAATAAAAGTATGTCGCTTTTGAAATGCATAGCGTGAAACGTGTACAGCTCCCTTCATTGTGCACAGAGGAATCTGTAAAAATCACCTGCGAGGTTCAAAATTGGCCCAGTAAAAGCGCTGGTTCCCTTCTGTCTCGCCAAGGAGACAGGAATGGATTGGAGCAGAGAAGCCCAGTCAATCTCACCATCATCATCTCTGCCAGGCCAGGGAGTGAGCGCAACACCACTGGCGGATAGTTTGATATAACCAGTATTACTGGTTTATTTTGAGCCACTTATTGCAGGCTAATTCACTCTGGTCTTTGTGTCTCCAGGAGGAGTGTGCAAACTTTATCCGCCTGGTGGAGCCATGGAACCGAACTCAGCTGTACATCTGTGGGACTGGAGCCTACAATCCAGTCTGTACTTTTGTGAACCGCGGACGCAAACCTCAGGTTAGGTTTAAAGACTTGAGTAACGCACGAGCCAAGAAGGTTATATCTTGGTATATCAACTCAGCAAAAAAACGCTTCCTCCATCTGCATCATGAATGGCATAGCGTGGCCTCTCTATTTTCTTTCTTCTCTTACCCATGTTCTCACTCTCCATCCACCTTACGCTAGGTTCCCTTTACGATTTTCCTCCATCATTAAGCCTGCTCGAGGTACCATGTCTCCGCGTCTGGCAAAGCAGCCAGCACAGCTTCACCAGCGCACAGCTGTCATCCCCAGTGAGCTGTTAAAGTTACTCTGTTTAGTCTCAGCCGTTTTAATGGGACCTCTTGAATTTCCTAAACCAAGCCAGGCATCGCCACCTCGCGTTACTCCCCTTTAACACCTCACTCTTCCTTAAATATCACACTTGTTACCTAATGATGACCAGGGGAGTTTTTAAAAAAGGAAAAAATACAAAGTAAATTTCCTATTGGAGTCTCCCTCAAGATATACAGTACGAGGGAGAGAAGTCCACCGTTGCATGCGGTTCCTACATGACCCTTCACTAACGAAGGGCGTCCATCCATTCCCTCACCTATCCATCCACCCCTTCATGCATCCAGGCCACCCGCCAGCCTCTGCCATGTGAGACGTTGGGTAATTGGAAGTGGGAGCTCCCATTATGGGGTGCCAGTGGAATGTTCCAGTTCTAGTCCATTAATGAGGGGGCTGTTTCTTTCTCCGTCACATCGAACGGACTGGTCCGTCTCCCCCCGTGGCCACCTTCCTCTGCTGGCCTGGGGAGTCGACTGCGCTCGCAAAAACATAATAAGATACACTGCACACCAACGTTTGCACACATAAATCCTGACACACGTAAGGAAATGTTTTTGGTCATTTTTAATTCAACATTCAGACAGATTGTTGTTTTTTTGATTACCCCACTGTGGGGTATATTGTTAAGTTCCCCAGTGCTTAAAGTCGGAGCCTTGTAGCTTTTGTAAACGGTAAAAGACAAATGTTTTGCTTTGGCAGCAGATTTAAGGGGAATGTATGTTGCATACTGTGAGAGCCTTTATTGATTCAACCGCAGGATAGGGAACCATCTGGTCAAATAAAGCTACACATGTACCCACACACACACACACACACACACACACACACACACACACACACACACATCTATATGTTCCTCATGCACTTCAATCCTATTCATTTCAGAATTATTGGTTCGGGAGTTTCTCACTCACTGAAGTTAGGACGGATTCAAGAGATTCACGTTGAGGTCAGGGAGGCCTGCCTCTCCAGCGGCGTAACATCCAGACTGTGCTACTGTCTCCTGTTTTTAGACGTCCATGTATCTGCAGATGGCCCAGGCCAGAGGAAGGGCTAGCCGCGCAGCTGAACCCAGCGCGGTGCACGAGACACTCGGACTCAAGGTGCGATGTGGGCCATGTCTGCACCGCAGCCCTGCCCAGCGCCCGGGCTCGCAGTCACCGGCAGCATGCTCCCTCTCTTTGTGTCTGTGCACATTTTGTCTCCACCACCACCATCCTTAACTTGGCCACCACTCATTTATCTCCGTAACATTTGGCATGCACCTTTTCCAGTCCATGCACAACCTTAAAGTCTTGTGTAATCCGGCATTGCATTTAATGTCATCTCATTTTGCTTCACTCATTTCTTTCTTTATGTAAGTGCCATTGTCTCAGCACCCTTTTTTTCCGTACTCGTCATTGTCCATTTGTGCTTTTCATTTGTGTTAAATACCATATTTTGCATGTGAGCGGGGTTTTCAAGTGGAAATGGCTTCTCCGGCTGCTAAAAAATTCTGTCGACTTTTGCTCGGCTCAAATTCAATTAAAAACGCTTTCACTGCTATTCAATGCATGGCATATTCACTTTAAATTAAGCATATATTTAGCAGCTCCCACAAACGACAGATAAGCGAGTCATTCATCCCGCTTATCTGAGACAATGCAGGATGTCCCACCCATCAGCCTCCACCACGGCGAGCCCTCCACCTCCTGTAGGAATGTGGTGCAGTCTCTCCCACAGATGCGGCAGAACTAGTCAGCATCTGATTTGACCCACTCCCACAGCGGGCTTTGTTAGCCCAGAGCAAACACCAGCCATCTGTAGCCAACTAGCTGTGCAGCGAAGGAAATAAAAGAGCCACATACTTGAACATGTCTGCACTGTTTGAGCTCTCCAATCACTTTGAAACACGGAGAGGGACTCTTGTGGAACATAAAGGCTTTCGGTGAAGTGTGGCAATTTGAAATGTGTTTTTTTCTTCGCAACATTGTTATTTTAAAATATGTTGCAACATTTGCGAAGGTTTTTTTTACAGCAGTGTTGTAAAAACATACTCCGGCCACATGATACCCTCTGGTACACATAAATGTTTGTGACCTTTTTACGCGTCAACATCTGGCATGCCTGGGAGTGAACTGCCAGCACATCCTTTTTTGCACCAGTGGTGATTTGAATCAAAGATGAGTCGGGAATTGCACAAGGCTGCGCGTATGATCCAATGAAGTGAGTTTGGCACCGTGCCATATCCTCTCCCCGGCTTTCGTGCTGATGGACAGTGACATAGATGTCTCCATCTCTGTACCCATTGGGAGTTAAAAATGGGGATTGGTCTGTGAGGCGTGGCTACAGGACATGTCATCACATGCCACTGATTCATTCCCCCCGCTCTCATACGCATATTCCTGCCAATCACGTCTCAGTGCGTGTGTGCAGGGATGCCACTAGCAGTGAGCATCAGTCATCCAGCTACCATCCCAGGTTTGTTTTTTCTGTGCTGGATTACAGGTGTCAGCAGTAGGACTGCACAGCCATAGGCACCACGAAGCTCAGAGATATTTGGCATGCAGCTTATTATGCCGAGAGAAGCAGCCCACGACACATTGTTTTCTGCACTAGAGATGGATTTGAAATTCCTTGCTTTCCCCACCGCATGTATTTTTCTGTATGAACGCACGCTCATTATTCTAATACTTCATCTCCCATCAGGCCGCATAGGTCCCACAGGAGTCAGAGGGAGCACATTCACTGCCTCATTTTCCCTGCACAAGGGAATCACAGTGACAAGATGAAGAGTGCTGAATTTATTGCCCTCTCCATGTGATTTTTCCATTTCAGGAAGAAATCTTTCATTTGGAGCCGGGCAAAGTGGAATCTGGGAAAGGAAAGTGCTCCTACGACCCGAATCTCAATAGCGTGTCAGCTTTGATCAGTGAGTATCATCTGGGTTTGGTCACGGGTGTAGAAAAGACCCAGCGGCCTTCATAGCAACGGCAGAGTCATCCATATAGATTGTTCATCTTTTATTCCTTGTTTCTTCATATAGCCTCTCTCTGCTTCTGATTTATATTTTTGCCAAACTTTGTTAACGGAAGATTTGTATTGTCTGCCATTGAAGAAGTCAAGAAGTTCAGGCCGAGTGTTCTTTCCATTCTGTGCCTATTTCCCACAGTGAGCTGCTTAAACGAGTCAGTGTAATCATTATATCCTCAGGAATATGTTCTTGTTTGGGCAGAGATGGGCACATTAATATGTGAATCCCTCACTGGGGAATTAGTGGCTTCCAAACAAAACACTTAGGACATGTTTGGAAAGCTTTTCAATGCTTTTATCACCATTTAACGAGTGACATGATCTTTATTCCCATATGTAAACAGTTTTATTTCCCACAGAGCCTCAAGTATTTGCAGTGTGCTTACATAGTTTGCCATTATATTTACAGACGGGTGACAAATGAAAGGGAAAAAACGTATAAACGAGTAATGAATGCCGACTTCCCTTGAGAGAACTTGAGGGTCAGCGAATGGGCTGATGGGTATGAAATTAATGTGGAAAAGAAAAACATTCAATAAGGGAATATTTTTTTGGACGATGTTCATCCCTCCAGGTGGAAATCAATGCCAAGGAGCTTTGAGGTGGTTCTGGAGGCTTATAGTGGCCCTACCCCGAACAAAGACACCTGTGTTAGTGTCATGATGTGTAATATTGGAGGAAAATCATTGGACCAAAATATTAAAGCTCAGCTGAGCTTATTGTGTGTTATGGCATTCATGAAGGTAGTGTCCTCTGTCCCTCCCCAAGGTCACGTAGTCAGCTCCAGACCACACAGTTGCCACCAGTGAAAGGCGATCTTCTCTCTCTGGGGCGAGACAGCGGGTGTAAATCACTGGCAATGCTTTCCCACATTAGCGCCGTGCCAGCTGACCAGTATGGAACCAGTACTGTCATCCAAGATGGATTTATCTCCCACTTCCACCAGTTAGCATCATATAAGGAACACTGTAGTTGGTGTTGATAAGGATTAAGAAGCCTCCTCCACAACAATAGATTCAGCATTGGCCACTGGCTGCTCAGCTCTCCACCACATTAGACATCCCGTCATCCGCGGACGTTTTAATGGTGCGTCATCAATCTTCATGTAGCGCTGATGAGGACCATGACATTGAGTAGAATGGTGGTAGGACAGTGTTTTTTGTTTCCGTTCTCCTTCTCAGGGCCTCTGACAGTCCCACCTGCTGTCCTGTGGGGCCCTCACAGCAGCTGGAGGAAAAACACCTTTCCTTCCTGTGGCTTAACAAGGCTGTGCTATACATTTGTCAGTTTGCACACATGGATGTGTTCATATTTTATGTCTTTATGGAGTGCGTGTGAGGGCTGTTTCAGGAGTTTAAGCGCTGTTTTTGGTGAAGCTTTGTTTTTATGTCTAAGGGGCATGTTGTCAGCTAACATCATTTATTTTGGTGGGCCACATGTTATGAATTTAACATATATAACAATTAAAATATTATGAATATGTTTTAGGATATATATTAGGATATTTAACACAGCAATCAGAGTTTAGAGCGACTTTGTCCAAACCAAAGTTGGTTACTCCTCATTCTCACATCCATTCTCTTGTAAAGTGCTGTTTGGAACAACTGTTGAACAACATGGAAGTTGAGAGTAAATGTAAATGTAACCTCATTTTCATTGTAAACCGCGTTGTGTGCCATTGCCATACCAGAGAGTAAAGCCATGTAAAGCACAAACTCAGGGGGCAGGATAAGTGAACAGTGAATCTTGGTCAGTTGAACGCTTCCATTTTCCCTGCAATTAATAACAAATGGCATTGCCCTTTCCAGAAACCTTACTAACAAATTAAAGATGCATTATCAATTCCTTTCTAGGACATTTTTAGAAACTATTTTGGGAGGTTGACCACTTGTATCTTGAGTGACAGTATCAAACTTACCATTTTGTGTGAGAATTAAATAAATAAGTATATGAAGACTTTGTTACTCTGAACTTTTGTATTGTGAAATAAACGAGTCCTGAGAAGTTGGGTTCTAAATATATATCTTGAAATAAAAGCCATGGTGTTTCGTGCCAAGGGTGGTGCTGGAATGTCAGAGTCGAGGAATTTCACTGAACTGTTTTCTCTCTTACTCAGATGGTGAACTGTACGCTGGGGTCTATGTTGACTTTATGGGGACGGACTCTGCCATTTTCCGTACTTTGGGGACAAAGACTGCCATGCGAACAGATCAGTACAACTCCAGATGGCTAAACGGTGAGTGTCCTCAGATACTCAGGGCTGCCGTCCAGCTTGTGAAGCCTTCCTGCGTGATTGTTCGATATCCAAACGGGGTTCCAAGCGAATCGCTGCAATGAAAAGATTCTGGTGTTTGCATGTGTTTAGAATCCCTCACCAAGTGATAAACAGGAAATGCTGAGAGTTTATAAAAGATCTCAGCCAGATGTTTCCCCCGAATTCATCCTCCGCCTGATCATCTCACCACCTCTTCTCCCCACAGACCCCACTTTCATTCACGTTCACCTCATCCCCGACAGCGCAGAGAGAAATGACGACAAGCTGTATTTCTTCTTCCGGGAGAAGTCCTCTGAGATGGGCCAGAGTCCCGTGACCCAGTCCCGTATAGGACGCATCTGCCTGGTGTGTACACAGTGAGGAGCGTGTTTGTTTTGGGGTGTAAACATAATGAAAAGAAAACCTGCAACAATATGAAGAACAGGCTGGAGGCTCCCGAGGCAAACTAGTGTTTGGCCAACGCTGACATGCTGGAATCCACATGTGTCTTTAACCTTCCTGTCTACAATGCATCCCTCTGTCTGGGAGGTTGCCCTCTGACCTCTGACCCCGTGATCTTCTGACCTCTTCTCCGTGGTAGTCCGAAAACACTTGAAGCTTTAAGTGTACATGGTGGCAAATAACTCACTGCCTTTAAAATACTCTCTTTTAGAGTCCTTCTCACTTAAACTAGACCTCCTCCACAAACGCATGTGTGCCCCTCAAATACAAAGTGAGCTGAGTTACAAAAAAAAACCTCTGGAAAGCTCATGGAGCAACTCATGGTGTTCATGCCGTGTGAGTGTATGCGTTCCCTTATGGATTCGCATGCATATGTGAGCATTGCAGCGGGTGTATGAGCACGGGCACAAGTGAGAAAATGTGGCGAACGTGTGCTCGTCACCTCAGCTGTTCCTCCGTTGTAATTATTTGAGGGGGTCAGGTGCTGACCCGGCACACAAACACTCATCCCCCTCTCAGTGGGCTCCGCTGGGCCTCCTGAGACCCGGACATGTCATTCTTACTTGCCACACATCTGAATACCCTTACTGCCACTCACTGCACCCTGGACACCGCAGAAATACACTGTATACTGTAAATTACCCTGGAAGACATTTCAGGAGACAATGAAGAATGTGAAGCCTACATCCACCCTTTAAAGTAGAATAATAAAATATACATGCATTCTCTAAAGATTATGATTATGAAAGAGGAATCCAAAGCACATACTGGTCTCAGCTCTTTCTTACTGGGATAGATTCTGGCCTCGCTCCACCACAGATGGAGGAGTCTGAATAGGAGGAGACAGTGTTTACCATCTCGCCACCCTTCCTCTTAGCTTCCAAGCTTTGCAAACCAACATGTACAGTATAGTGTGTGTGTGGGTGGCTCCACCTGGATTTGTTTTCAGTCGGAAGACAGAGGAGGATGTGACTTCGAGTGAGTGACGGAGAAACTGTTCTGTGTCACCCGCCACCCTCTCCAATACAGAATGATGACGGAGGCCACTGCTGTCTGGTCAACAAGTGGAGCACCTTCCTAAAGGCCCGGCTCATCTGTTCAGTGCCAGGGGCCGACGGCATGGAGACGCACTTCGATGAGCTGCGTGAGTACAAATACCTTCACGCCTGCAAACTGAGACTGTGCTGTGGTTCCTTTTTCCAGTTTTCAGTAGTGCTGATCTATGGGTTAGTTGGGACCGGGGGGGGGGGGGGGGGGGGGGGGGGGGTGCATGCTCTCAGGCCTGTGATGTCTTTTCCCCCTGCGTCACTGCTCGCTTGCCAGATTCACATCTAGCCCTGCTACTATTTATTGTTTTTATCTTTTATTCTGCATAATATTTTCTCGACTTGATTGAGCAATCATTTGGTTTGTAAAATGTCAAATCGCTTGCTTTATCTGACCAAAACACAAAAATATTCTTGCTTTTATCGTTTTATCATTTATTTATTTTTTATTAGTCAAGAACCTATGTTACACCCTGGGTTTCTCTTGAGAGAAACTAAATATATTCTTTGTGCAGTTAATCATTTTGACAGTATGTATCGAATGGCAAAGAAAAAAGACAAAAGTGATGTGACTGGATTTATTTCAGACATATTCATTTTCAGGCTCCTGTCATGTATGATCACATCTGAAATATTAAGTCGAGAATACTCTACTCAGACTGCAGGGTCTGTTTCTACTGCGGCACCTGCCAAGAATGTGCTTGTACACACCCACACACATACACACACACGCACACACACACGCACACACACACACACACACACACACACACACACACACCACAGCTCAGTCCTCGGCCCATATGGCAGCCCACGCCCATCCCATGGCCCATACAGTGTACTGTAATGAGAATGACACACATACTCCCACCACTGTAGTTGTCTCTTTCTTTTACGACGTCTTAAACAAAAGTGTCTGTTTTTGTGTGTGCGTAGAAGAGGGTGGCCCGGTGGCGTGCAGATCAGATTGCGTAACAGGAATGTCTGAGTGTGAGACTATTAGCCTCTCCAGGGGAAGCTCTATCCCTTTCTGTCTCACTGGTTTAAAATAGAGCCAAATAGTGATAGGGGACTGATGCGTGAGACAACTGTTGCTCTTGAACTAATCTCAAGAATGAAAAGTGCCATGCCTGTTGAATCTGATGATAGTTCTGTTTTTTTTTGTTTTTTTTGTGTCTCCTGATGTCTTGACACATTCCTTGCTTTTATCTGAAACTGCCTGTGGTTCTAAAAGCATTTGTTTTTACTGGTGACATTTATTTTATCCTGCTTTGAACAACTGAAAAAGGGACAGGCTTAAAAAAAAACTTTGTGTGTGTGCGCCCACACGATCCGAGTGTGAAAGGGCTCACTTTGCCTTCACAAATGAGGGGTTCTGTCTTTACTGGCCGGGTCAGTGTTGACATGGGCGTGCTGTGAAGAGTGGTTTTTGTGACAGAGTTGGAGAGGCGTCAGTGTTTGGCACTGTTGGTGATTTTGCGGGTAGTGCTTGAGTAAGGCTGTATACAGTATGTGTACTAAGGCGAGCTGGTGAAAGACCAAGGACAGGCATGACAGGGTAGACGTGCCCATAGAGAAGACAGCACATGTCAGTTTGCAGAGCAGACATTCCTCCCTAGGACTCCTACAGGGGACAGTGCATTTGAAATGATTGAGTTTCATGCTAATGACATGTCTCGCTGGAGAGTTTGTGTGTACAGAGGGGATTTTAGGATGTATCAAGGTCAAATTGGTCTTTAGCTATTCTGCGTTAAACGCACATTGAATGTTGGTCATTGAAGGAGTAGTTAGACACTTTAAGAAGAAGATTGATATTACTCTAATGACTGCACATGCAATATAGAGCTACTGCCTGGAGACAGTTAGCTTAGCTCACCTTAGCTTAAAGACTTCAGACAGGGGAAGCAGCTAGCTTGGCCAACTGTAACAAGATGAACCGACCAGCACGTCTAAAGTTCACTAATTAACACATCCTATATGGATTATATGATCTCTGCAAAAAACTAACTGTAAAAAATGTTTGCCGGGCTTCCAGTGCCAATAACTACTGTATGCCTGCATAAACCTCTCTGCAAACCCACAAATGTATTTTTTTACACACATGTTGGACTTTAAAGGTGCTGAAAATGCTAATGCACCACCTAAGGATAGTGCTAGACTTTCTATTTTACCTTATTTCCTGTATCTATGCTAAGCTAACTGGCTGCTGGCTTTGGATTCGTATTGACCATACAGATATACGAGTGGTATCAATTGTCTCGTCAAAACTCTTGGCAAGAAAGCTTATAGGCATCTTTCCCAAAATGTCAAACTTCTTCTTGAGTCTACAAGCCAAGTCACAAGGAGGCACTGTAGATGCATTACACTGCACAGCCAGTTCAGAAAGATCAGTTAGCCACGCTCCAGTGAATAGATTCATAAACGTTCCCCTTTCTTTAAGAGTTTTAATCAAATTACTCTACAAGTCATTACTGAGAAGCTTGTTGAAATATCCAGACCAGCTGTATTGCTGGTGTTGAAGTCTTATGCAGAAAGGCATTATGGTAAAGCACGCCTGAGTCCTGGGGAGTTTTTACAGTTGGAATAAAGTACTATTGGCTCTACCTGAATGGCCCACAGTGATTTAAAACCTGTGTCAAAATGTTTTCTTTACTTTTTTCTAACAACATACAAGAATGAAAGAAGCTTGTGCATTTTGGATGTTGAACCCTTTAAAACAAGTCTATAATCGATAGCGTGAGAGATTAAAAGGCAGAGAGCCAAATGGAGAATGAAAGCAGAAAATGAAATATCTTTTGAGGAAACGGGATGTATGGCAGCTGAGCTTTTATTGCCCTTTAGACAGGAAAAAAGGCTGTGGAATATGGAATGTTTTCTAGCTGTTATTACCACACAACGTCCCCTGGAGCTAGTCATCACTGCCCTGTCAGGCTAGCTTTTATTGCAAAGCACATAGCTCCTTTTTTCCATGTCTTCATGTAGGCTTGATCTGTTCTTAGTGACTGTATACCGTCCACGATAGCTCTATCTTGGCCTCGGCGGTACCTTGTCAGCATGTACGCACACTTACGTGTTCTTGCAAATCACTTATTTCTGCCGAACAACAGCTGTATGTCATGACAAGGATCATCTATTGTGTGACACCCATAGCAGCCCGTCGTCCTGCTTCCATGCTAACCCATGACCGTTCCACTGCTCCGGCTGTGGCAGCTGTGGAAGATGGCATAGTGGTGGTGGTGGTGTGTGTGTGTGTGTGTGTGTGTGTGTGTGTGTGTGTGTGTGTGTGTGTGTGTGTGTGTGTGTGTGTGTGTGTGTGTGTGTGTGTGTGTGTGTGCGTGTGTATATGGGTGTGACTTTGGGGAACTGAGAAATAAGCACAATGTGCCTGCTATCTCTGAGCTCTATCCTTTTCTCCAGGAATGAGCTCAGGGCTGCAGACAGTCCCCAGAGGAAGGCTTCACTGAACAGACTCTAATGTGGACAGGGCCAGAACCCAGCCGCTCAGATTCAAAGACAATGCTCACCCTCTATGTATCATTCTATCTGCATAGCAGGCTGACAGCTAATTTCTCATGCTGGTCTATATGAGACTACGAGTGCATAAATCTGAATTGGTATACTTTTTCTTTTCTTTTTTTGCATGGATAAGTTATCCTTCTGTTTATACACTTCACACAAGCTCTAATAGCCATATTTTTAGCTTGATCCCTCCGTCTCTCGCTTGTTGACTTCCTCACCAGTCACGTCTTTCCTTCGCGGTCATTTCCTTGCGCAACTAGGTTGGGAGCGCATTCTCCGTTTCTCGCCGAAGGCCCTTGTCCTATTGTTGGCGGTGAACATGCCTATTGGGACATGTATTTAGGTCAGGTACCGAACAGGGGAGAGACTTATCACCCATCACATGTTTAGCTCCTCTCCTGTGTTGTTATGGACCTCCCTTCAGTATCAACATAAAGGATCATCTAAATCAGGAAGTGTCCAATGTCAGAACGTTCGTGATTTGGAGACCTCCAGGAACTGGCTTCGGAGCATATGATGCAGCTGTCTTTTGGGATAGAAGAGAGATTTCCTTTCCATCGAAATGTGGAAGACATGAGCTATGGACGCAGGAAGAGGACAATCCCTGCACATCATGTTTAAATTTTCCGTCTCCTCGGGGTGCAGTCTCAGGTGTTCAGCGATCACGTCGCTCCCGTCTAGACTGCAGAAAGCCGGACGGTTCACTGCTCTGCTGTTAAATAGCGTTGCTCTGTGATTGGATTGCTTGGTTGATGATGCCTCTCAAGACTCTGTTGTGAGATATGTCATCTTGCCAATAAAACCTTCACCTTGCTAACTTTCCACGCAGATAAGCAGCACAATTCTCACATGAACCCCTGACCTTTACTCTTTTGATGCAATTATGCATTTCTGGGACTCTCACAGAAGCATAAAGACATAACAAAAGATCACACTTTGCTCATTATCCAAATCCAGATGTGGGTTCCATGTGTTTTCAACAAAGATGAAGTTTCAGCTTCTTTTGTAGTGCATCAGTCCTTCTGGGGAGGTGTAACCTAAAGGTCTCCTCTGGCTAAGAGAGGTTGGATTGACTGAAAGCTGTGTAAATATTAGTAAAGAAGAGTGCTTGTGCTGTGGAGCGTGATGTTTCCTTCACCCGGTCTGTTTGCACTGACTTGAATTTTCTCTACTCTCTTACAGGAGATGTTTACATCCAGCCAACACAGGACACAAAAAATCCTGTGATATACGGCGTCTTCTCTGTCTCTGGGTTAGTGTGCAGATACTGCATATGACCAACCCCTGTAATAGGCTCTGTTTTAAGATGGATTAAATACAAAAAATGTGAATGCTGCATCTTCCTGACCTTTCTCTGCCCTTACTTTTCATTCACAGCTCCGTCTTCAAAGGCTCAGCAGTCTGTGTCTACTCCATGGCTGACATCCGCATGGTCTTCAACGGACCATTCGCCCACAAGGAGGGTCCCAATTACCAGTGGGTGGCCTACACCGGGAAGATCCCCTACCCTCGACCCGGAACGGTGAGTTTTCAAATTCACGCTGACCTCACATCCCACAGCAAGTTGGCATAACATCAGCTTTATTTCTGACACAGACCTCAAATAGAAGCCATTTGAACAAGTTCAACATCACCAAATGTGCTTTTTCATGGGTTTTGAACACTTCTGTTTCTCTTTCAGTGCCCTGGAGGTACGTTCACCCCGAACATGAAGTCCACAAAGGACTATCCAGATGAAGTGATTAACTTCATGAGGAATCACCCTGCCATGTACAACGCTGTGTACCCGATACACAAGCGCCCCCTGGTGGTTCGGACCAATGTGGACTATGAGTTCACCACCATCACTGTGGACCAAGTGACAGCTGCAGACGGCAACTATGAAGTGCTCTTCTTAGGAACTGGTGAGTGTTTTGTAATACAATTGATTTTTGTTTTATAGACGTAAGGGAAAGAGACAAATCATATATTACATTACAGCTTTGTTAGGGTTTTTTCCACATGAAGTCAGTCTGAACCCATTACCCTTTGATCAGAGTCAGAAGGATGAATGACAGTGTCAGTGAGAAGCTGAATAATGAAGAAAGAAATCCCCCCTCCATGGAAATAAATCCCATGTAAGTGGAGGGCTTGTCTCCCCTGCAATCATTTATCATTACAAGAAAAGCGTTCTTCCCTTTTGTGCTCAAGTGGAAATTTAACCAATCAAAGGGTTTGTACCTCACTCTCTTCACATGAAGTAAACAACAGGAGATTTGTACCTGGAGGGCAGGGGACGATCAGCAGCAAGGGCGGGGGAAAGTAACAGGGGGTAAGGAGAAGAGAAGGAGGGGTTGGGTGGTGGAGTACAGTTAGGACATCCATCACCTTAATCTCGCTCGCTGGTGTAAGAGAGATTATCTGTCTGTCTGTCTGCAGGCCTTGAACCTTTAATAAGGCCCCAGTGAGACGGCCGCAGCCACCACACAGGACGCAGCCCTCACATATTGCATATGACGCCTCTGCACTGGCTCCTTTGTTCATCTGTGCATTATTGGGAGGAAACTAATGGGGTTGTGTGCGATGGAGGGCCACTGTGAAGGAATGTCTGTCCTTTCAGCTGCTGTCAGAGGCGGCCATTCAGCCCTGCACTGGGGCTCAATGCAGAAGTCATAATGAATCTCAGGTGTCCTGCTCAGAGGAATGCCAAACTCTTTGCCGAAATCAAACATGCCGGGTAGGGCCAGGGGATGTCTTATGGGGAGCAAGGGGAGCGGAGGATGACAGAAGGGGTTTGTCATGGTGGCGGCAGTGAATAACGCTAAGTGGAGCAGAGCCTCGTCGTCATTGAGGAAAGGTTAAATCGAAGAGAACCACGTAACAGAGGTGAAGAGTACAGTGGAGCCTGTTGATAGGAGGATTATCCCTTGTTTGAGGCTGCTGAGAGAATCAAATGGGGAATTCAAGGGGCTGTTGACAGGCAGAGGGGTGTGAGGTTGCAGGTATGTAGCTGACGGGTGTGTGTTGTGGTCCACAGACAAGGGAACAGTACAGAAAGTCATCGTTCTGCCCAGAGATGACCTGCAGACAGAGGAGCTGGTGCTTGAGGAGGTGGAGGTTTTCAAGGTGAGCTTCTATTGACCTTTTTTCCATAACTCTTCTTCAACAATGCATCACATGACCTTCTTTGCACATCCCATCTTTGGTTTCAAACCCTTCCTCCTTTGTCATGAGTTTGAGTTTTTTTTTTGCGCTTATTCCTCTGTCCATACATATCTATCTGCTTTTAAGAGAACACAACATACTCACAATGCACTCTTTTCTCCATCAAGGTCCCTACTCCAATTACAACGATGAAGATCTCATCCAAAAGAGTAAGCATGTCTGTGCAACTGATTTTCTTAACCTTTGCTCACATAAAGAGAAAATAAAGCATCTTCCAAAGAAAGGTCAAAGCCACATATGTGCAGCTGTGCTTCACTGTCACTTCCCTTCATAATTCCTAGTAAAGCTGTCTGAGGGAGACAATGAAGAGAGACATATGGGAAAGACGCTTTAGGTGAATTGTTATCTTTCAGTCTGCTAAAAATATGTGGCCTCTACTAAATGCTATGACATCGTTCCACAGAGAGGTTTCACACGGCCAGACCGGCAGATTCCAAACCGCTGATCATAGCATTACGATGGCAACCTGATAGATATGAGCTCAATATTCTCCCAGGTGATCCAGAGGGAGTAGGATAACATTGTATACTTATTTCATGACATCATCTGGGTTTGTGAAAGTCTTTGTATGAAAAGAAAATATAATGTCAAAAAGATTTGAATCACATAAGCCACTGAAAACAATATTTTTAGGTTTCACAAATGCTGCTATCATCGCTGCTATCCCAGATGTTCAGGTCTGAATCGCTCTGTCTTGAATATTAGTGGAGCTTCTTGAATTATAGCCATTAAATATAGTTTTTGAATACGGGGACGTTTGTAACTTGAAACTGACTTCTTGAAAGTTTCACTATCATTTGCTGTTATTCGTCTCTGCTCCCGGGCAGCTGTCCTTCCAATGTTCCTTATCAAAGCGTCCTCTTGTGTGTAACACCATTGTCCGTCCTCTTCTCTCACAACAGCAACAGCTGTATGTGTCGTCTGCGACCGGGCTGACCCAGTTGGCTCTTCACCGGTGTGACGTGTACGGCGAGGCCTGTGCTGACTGCTGTCTGGCCAGAGACCCTTACTGCGCCTGGGACGGCAAGTCCTGCTCCCGTTACTCCGCCTCGCAGAAGAGGTGAGCGCCAACAGCATGAGCGACACTAACTTCACAACTAACCGGCTCAGTTGGCTTCTTGAATGACGGCAACGTAGCGTGTTGTACATTCATTAAGTATTTGGGTAAAGTGTGGTTTTGTGCTCCACTAATAAATCATACACTCGTGGTATTTTAAGCGTAACCAGCGAGTGATGTAAATGCACATGCTTGTAATAACGTAATTGGGTGGTGGTTTGCGGTTCCATCCATTAAAATGGGACACTTTAATGGCCGGTTGTATTGTTGAATGGCTTTGAATGGCTTGCGGTTGCTTTATTTATTTTCTTCTCTCCTTATTCGGCAATACTGGTCTGACCCCTTTAGACGTAGCCGGCGGCAGGACGTCAAGTACGGGAACCCCATCCGCCAATGCCGAGGCTTCAACTCCAACAGTAAGACGCACAGTTTTCTACCCGTTTAAATTTGTTTATTGTTGCTGAGGTCGGAAATAACGACACGTCCTATTACTGCTGCTCCGAACAGTTCAAGGTTTTCATTGTCACGAGCTGTAATAACCGTATTCTGGCGGCTTTATGGTAATCGGTGACAGCCGTGCTGCTAAAAGGACTTCGATTTGCCACAACTGAGGTTCTGGTTGTAAGGAGCTCATGGTAATGAGTGTTTTGGTTGCCATGGTGACCCCCCTCTCTCTCTGCCCCGCAGCCAATAAGAACACTCTGGAGATGGTGCAGTACGGGGTGGAGGGGAGCAGCACCTTCCTGGAGTGCCAGGCCCGCTCTCCACACGCTCTTATCAAATGGCATCTGCAGAGAGATAACAGCGACCGCAGGAAAGAGGTGACAACGTTGTGTTTTTCTCAAAGAGTCTGCTTATAGATGCATGTGGTGTTTCTGTGGGTTGTTTACTCAAATTCATATTCATGCAATAAAAAGCACAGTATAAACTCCAAAACTCAACCGAGCATCTCCACGGATGAACATGACAAATGTGGGTTTTTTTCCCGTACATTTGCATATGTGGCCTAGTATTTAATTTCAGTTGAGATGACGAGGTGCAGATTTAAATGCAGTATGACCCGAGTGTCGTTCTTTTTCTGATTCCCTGTTAACAAGATATAGCGATTCAGGCTCTGATTGAATGATGCCTGATTTCTCACACGGACCTCCGACTGTCCTCGGCCCAAGGGAAGGACACATAAGGGGGGCTGTAAAAAAATCCCTCTGCTATGATATATATCCCTGAGGCCCTAGTTAAAGTTGTATTGTGGAGCTGTGTAGTGATGCTGCCGCTATTTTATTGACTATTCTGTTGGATGGTCTCTATTCCCACAGGCAGAGCCGACTTAGCTGCTGCCTTGCTCTTCTGATTCTGAGCTGAAAAGCTGTCCTTATGAGTTTCCTTGGTGTTACTGTTTCATCCCATTGGAATTTATTGTTTTTTTAAGGATAGGGATGTAAACAAATATATACAAGATACAAGTCTTTGTAGGGATATTCGTTGCTCCAACCCTCCTCTTCACTGACTTTTCACTTGATAGACACCATTTTCGACAATAACGTCACACTACTCAGAGTCCTAACTCAGATTTGAACCCAGAGACATTGTGCATACTCAGGTGTCAAGATCTCAGATGTCCTATTAGGATGGACGTCCGAAAATGTCTTTGGAAATCAAAATTAGTATAACTTCTTGATACAGGTTTGCAAAAATATAGACTATGAGCGATGTAGATGGTTTTAAGTTGACTACTCCCTCAGCCAGTTTCATACACAAACACTTTTTTTATCAGTTTTCACCAGCTGTTATTTATATCTCATGATCAGTATGAAGTCAGGCAGCATGGCACAATTAAATAATTTAGGTGCATGGTTATAAACTTTATTCTCTGTGTTTTGTATATATACGCATTATTAGTAGAATAAACCATTCAAAGCAAAAAATGAAACAATATAGATGTTCCCACTTCCACCATAAATCCATACAAATACAGATTTGCGTGTGACTTTACCCATGATGCACAGGATGTCAAATCACAGGTGTTTTCATGAGCCGTTTTTCTCCGCAGATGCGTTCTGATGGTCGCATTTTGAAGACAGAGCAAGGTCTACTCCTGCGGTCTCTGCAGCCGTCTGACTCTGGCATGTACCAATGTACGGCCACGGAGAAGAACTTCAAACACACGCTGGTCAAGCTGCAGCTGGTGGTGCTGTCGAGCCGGGCCGTCAACAACTTGCTGGTGGAGGGCGGAGGCGGACTGGTGCCGTCCTCTGCGCACTCCAGCAGCACCCAGTGGACCCCCAGCGCGGGCCAGTACAAGGACCTGCTGACCATCCTGAGCCAGCCAGAGATGAGCCTGATCAATCAGTACTGCCAGGACTACTGGCAGTTCGGAGACCCGCTGCTGGGCGCCCTCAAGGCCAAAGACCTGAAGGAGCTCAAGGAGCAGAAGAAGCCCCGCAACCGCCGGCATCACTGGGAGGGGGAGGGGGAGGGGGAGGGAGAGGGGGAGGAGGAGCAGGAGGACGTAGAGACATGAGGAGCTCAGCTTTGTGTGTGAAACACCCTGAACCACCTTCCCTCCCCCCCACCCACCACCACCACCCTGTGAAAACTGGGAGAGACTCATTGAGAGTAGCAAACGTGAAAAAAATCCACAAAACCCATTTAAAAAAGCAAATTGAGAAAAAAAAGAGGCTTTCAAACAAAAACCCCACATACATCAAACAGTAAGATATATGATACACAGTATTTATTGTAGGTTGTATATAGTATCATTCTGTGGATTTCTTTGTACTTATAGAAAAAAACATGCTCTTTGTGTATAGGTACCTTTGGGGCAAATCTTATTGTTATTATTGATGTTGTTAATTTTATTGTTGCTGTTACTGTCATTACAGAACTCATCTGTCAGCATCATATGACCTTGGCGACTGTTTGGATGTGTTATCAGGCATGTAAGCTGTTCGGAGCGAGCTATGAGAAGCTCTAACGGGGGAATGAGTTGTCGATAAGGGGTGACGGGATCTCTGTTGTTTCTTGCTTGCTTTGACTCGATGCCAAGGCTCTTTTATTTCTGGATGAACGGCTGTGACGCAACTCCCTCATGGCTGCAAGCGGACAGAGACTTACTATTACTTTGTAATTGTTACTGTGGGGAAATGATCCTTTCTCCTTGGGAAGCCAGATGTACAGATGAGTATTCAAATATTCCCACCGGTGCGATTGGGCCTTTTAATAGAAAACTAGTGTTGGCACCCATTGAATTCTATTTCCTTCCTCTTTGGAGGATTGATTGTAAAAATGATCCAGCATCGCTGCTGCTATTCAGCCCAGATACTAATTGTGATTATTGGAATCTCAATTTTTCTCAGCTTTTTTTTCACAGCTCCCCAAACTCAAATTAAAAAAAGGATACATATTTGAAATAAGCAAGCATCAGATCAGTTTTTTATTTTTTGTATAATTGTTGTATCTAATCTATGAGGAAATATAATGGTTTGGTTCTTTTTAAATGCAAACATCCTTTGAACTGAGATTGAGGTGCAATAAAGGGTCACATTTTTGCACAAAGGGCATTATTCTTTTACTTTGAGGGGACATTGGCTGGGGCCAAACGCAACAAGCACACTCAAGCAAGTTATAGTTGACTTCTGTAAGAAGAAAAAAATTAAATAAAAACACATCAAATTAAAGAAGAAAGAGATGTGCAGATCAGACAGCAGCCGTGAGCTCTGAGCACTCGAGACATCTGTTGTCCTTTCTTCCTTTTACATTCACATGTGAAAAAAAAAAGAATTGCCCATATACACAACAGAGCATGTTGTGACACATTGTGACATTGTAACAATGTTGTGACACTAACCAAAATATTGGGAAGCTGGCTTTCATTGTGTGCATGAACCTGTATTTGTACTGTAATTCTGATAAGATACTGTGTGGTCCTTTTTTTCTGTTTTTCATCTCTCTGGGTGTACAGTGTGGTGTCTGAGGGACATTCTCAGTAGATATAATGGGGAAAACAAATGCTTTAAAGAAGCCATCATTACAAATATACCCCGAATGAACTATGATGCATCTTCTCATAACTGGCTTCACATTAATATAGATTTTTGATTTGAGTATTAAGTGAAATTCTCTTGCATATGCGCTTGGACAGCACCATAGAGAGATAAAGTCTCATTCAATGGCATATTAATAATGGAAACAAAAGTAGTTTGAATATGATGAATGGGCTGTTATTACAAGATGTTTGGTGGTTCTATTGATCAGAATTGTTATGCTCTATTAAAAGCAGTACAGCATTTCTCCAGCAACTCAAATTAAGGCCATTTTGATATATAAGAATATAGTGAGGGGGGGGGGGGGGGACAACAACAAACATCTGAAATAAGGTGCAATTAAATTTTTATATCATTCTGATATCTCAAGGCTTTAATACACCACGTCTGACTCGTATGTAGCTGTTTTTGACTGCCTTTGGGAAGATGCATCTATAATTCATACAAAGGTATCTCGATCTGCTCATCAATTTGGGATGTCTGTCTGCATTCCCGGAATCAATCACAGTTCCTGGTTGTCTCCTCCAAATGAGACCAGGGGTTATATACAGAAAAGGAAAAAAAATGAAAGAAAGAAAGGTTGTACAATTTGTTGGTATTTTGAAAAAAAAAAGTGTCTGTAGTTTTTGAGTGTTTTTTTGTTTGTTTTTGTATTTTTGCATCATCAGACTTTATGGAAAAAAGAAAAAAAGTAAATGCACAACGGTGATGTTCTTGTAATGACTTGTGTAAATTACTCTTTCTTCCCTTTCCATTGTTGTTGCTGACTAATAAATTAAAGCTCTATATTTTATAAGACTGGAATGCCCCCCCCCCCCCCCCCCCCCCACCCCTTCATTGTGATTGGCTTGATACTGGATGTTTCCATGTTCTGCCCAGAATCCCCTGGATCCTTGGAATAAAGTTGTACCTGTTAAAGAGATATCTATGCACATTTGTATAAAATATACACATTGCATTTGTATTTGTAAAGAAGCTATTGGAAAGTCACACACTTCCCCTGAAAGGAAGCAGGAGGAGATGTGTGCTCTGTTTCTTTCCGAGTGTCTTTACCTCTAGGACTATAGGTATTGGTTATGCAAGTTCCTAATCCGCAATCAGTTAATATGTTCGGATGAAGCTTGATCAGTACTTAAAGGTTCATTAACTCAGATTATAATGGTTCAGTAGTGCTAGGTAATCAGACTATAGCTGTTGGAGATTGATTGGGCTCAATACTCATTTTTCAACAAGTTAACCAGAGGCAGACATTCAACCTTTAAAAAATCACTATAGCACATCATTTTGCCTTTTCAACGAAACAGTGTTAAAAAAAAGTCACTGACACAACAGAATTATTATGTATTATGATGTATGCTGCCTTTATTAGACATAATAAGCATAATAAGACATAATAGTATATAATAAGCAAATATACTATTTTCCTTATCTCTGTCCTCTACAGGCTACCATTAACTGCGCCAAATGGGAGTTCAATCAGGAGAGTCAGATAAAGAAAAGATAATTGTTTATTATGAACAGATGATATGTGATGATAAAGTCTTGACAGAGTCGTTGGTGCTTAGACTCTCCAGGGAGATTTTATAATCCAGGGTCGATCCCAACCCCCCGTGGAGTCCAGTGGTGGGCGGACAATCACATTTGTCATACATCACATCATGGTTTACATAACTGGGCCGCTTGAATAGAACAAAGCCATCATTTAGTGTTCTGTTTTGAATGGGCTTTGTCCTCTAAGAGCTGTCGCTATTGGGTTCATCCCTGCATGCACTTGAGAAAAATCCAGAGGCGGTTCGATCCCGGTGAATCATGCTGATCGTCCCTACCTGCAGTCAGACCCAGTAAAACCTGTGTACTGTCGTCAGGGTTCCCCTCGGAAGAGTGACGTCACACATATCTCGTCCTTCTGGGTAATATGCCAATCTTACAGTTAGGTGGGAAATGGAAGAACTCCCCACATAAACTGTCTGGAGCTGTCCACCAGGTGCTGAAAACACGTTGCTCCTCTGCTGAAATGCATTCTCTCATGACAGAGGCCTGGAACACACATTTCCCAAGAGCCCTCTGATTCCTCGCCCTTTAACACGCATTCAGGAAGAGAATCCAGCGGTCACTGGCAATAGAATACACAAGCAATGACACCGTTCCCAACCGTTAGATACTGCCGGGGAAATCGTAGCAGCTCCTATGGCCCAGAGCACTGTCACAGCTGAATGATGCGATCCTCCACCTCCCGGAAGTAGGTCAGCGACTGTGGGCCTCGCCCCTGAACTGGAGAGCTTTGAAAGGTTAAGGCTGACAGTGAGGGATGACAGTGAGGCATCCCGGGCTTCTCTGTGCCCTTTCGGTTTGTTTCTGCAAGACCTAACCTTCCTGACTCTTTCAGTGTTAAATGTACCAGAAGGCAGAAGATGCATTGACCGATCTGGCGCTTTTATGAATGTGCCCAACAGCCGCGCCTCTAAACTGATCATCACAAATCAGAGGGCTGTGGGGGACCATTACAATACTATATTTGTTTTTTGTTCCACTCTTCTGCAGCAGCAGTGCTGTGTGTAAGGTGGAACATCCTTTTTCTCCACACAGCTGACATGGTGTTAACCATGGCACAGTCAGTACCTCCCTGCCTTATAACCAGTGGTATTTATGACTAGTGAACTGGTGTATGTTTTCTGCTTGTGGGCCTTTGCATCACAGTGGGGCCCAGATTACATCAGCTTTGCCTGAACTCAATGGAGACAGCTCTTTGAGGGAGAAGCCTGTAGGAAATACAACATTAGTTACAGAGTCGCTGTATTGTCCTCTGAGCTGTGGGCCTCTAGCACCACTTACGCCAGCTGAAGAATCGTGGTTTAAGATGGGAGCAGAACTATGGTCACACGGCTGTTGTGTATTGCTAAAGCGGACGTAAGCGAGGCCCGTGCAGAGCACAAGGGTGCGGAAAAACAAATTCAAGATACTCACGCCTGTACTCGTAGAATCTGGAGTTACAATAAGTAACTACCACTATTCGTAACATCTTTGATTGTCCTTCAAGATCCTCTTTCCTCTTTTTCTTTTTTGGTTGCATGCGGCTGCGTGAAGGAGGCTAATGATGAGCACAAATATATTTTGTGGGAGGCCCATATCGCAGTCCTTCTTCAGACAAGAAGGTCCAACTACAGACCTCACATCTGGGGAGGAGAGTATGGTCACTTCTGGAGTTTTCCTAAAACATTATTTAAACTTATTTGAAAACTTTCACAGTGTCACAGCTCAGGAATTTCAGGAGCAAAAACATGATTATGTTTGTCATCCAGGTTTTAATGTTGTGTTTCTGGTTTTATAGAAATACTATGAAACATCATCTAAACAATTCTACCTGTTTGACAATAGATTAAGTGCAGGTAATATTAGCCTGATGGAGATGCTCACATTTTGTCCGGCTATACGTCCAACACAGTAGTATAAAGGTGGTTTGCAATCCACCGTTACTGTCCCTGTAACTTTAACCTGTATTATAAATAAAAACATGTCCATGGGAGGAAAGGGGGTAAGAGCCACCACGGCTTTGATTAATGTTGAACCTGTCCAACCTTTTCTACCCTGAGCCACAGTCACCTACCTCAGACAATGGTCTGCCATTTATATTAAATGTTAATTTGTTGACAAATATTGTATGAATCCTTCGTGTTTCTCCCTATCAAGATCCTTCGTTAACATATTGTGACTTAATAAGGTTCAAAGATGTTTAAATTAAAAAAACATTAAACGGTTGAATCCCAAGGAATGTGTGTTTGGAGTATGTGCAGGCATGTCTGGCTCACGGCATCCAAAGGGAACAGGCTTTTGCAGGGTCAGATAGTGTGCTTCAGTTAAACCCATCAGAGTTTCTGCACATCGTAAAAGCCTTGAAGACCCCTGAACAGCCCAAGAGTGACTCACATTCTCCCACAACAGTCCAGGTCAGGAGCAAAGTAGATGATTGGATATCAATGTGTAACATGCAAAAAGAAATGTGTGAACGTGTGTTTGTGTCTCTATTATGCCACAAAGTTAATGGAATTTTAATAAATGTTGACCTAGCATACACAATTACACTGAATTGGTGATACAGGCCAATTTTACCAGGAAATTATCAAGAAATTTGGATGACTTCTCTTTACATAAATACGGTAATGTCTTGACGCTAAAATGCTCTGGACGGCCTCTGGACGGCCTCTGGACGGCCTCTCCGAGTATGAACATTTGGGCCGTATAGAACGCCACAACAAACTGGGATGTGAGTCACGAGGAATACATGTTTGCTGGATTCTCAGACCAACTCAGGTGCTTCATAATTCATGTAAGTTGAAACACAATGAGCAAAACATGAAGAAGCACCGATGCAAAACATGTTTCCTTCGTGGTTCGGCTTGAAAAGCTGATCAGAGTGCAGCTAGCATGCGTTCCTTATTCGAATGTGTTCTTTGATTCTGTTTGACGCCGACTTGACAAACGCACTGCATGGACAACAGGTCGATGCCGGTTTAAGGACCTGAATGCGCTCTTCGTGTAATATGTGCGTCACAAAGGTTATGCCACAAGGAGATTTCATCTGCTCAATTCAGTCCGATGACATATTGTAAAGAAAAAATTGAGATGAGAACACGTTTGGAGACTCCTTTCCACCCGATAGCATGGGTTTGTTTCAGGACATGGCAGAAGGAGGTCAGATGGTTTGGGCAAACCATCACAGGGCATTCCAGGCATCAGATGACATTTGGGCTTCAGAGAACTCTGTTGTCCCCTTTTTCATTCCTCTCTATCATAGACGGAGCTCTGTTCCCTTTGCTTATCTGATCCCGACCAAGGAGCAGCAGAGCAGACGAGGGGAGTCATGGTGGGACAGTCCCTCCCTGCAGTGGTTTTAAAATCATATCTGCATCATCACCCCGTCACTTCACATCCAGCCACCTCCGCCCCCGAATCAGAATTGATCAGCATTTAGGAAATTCCAAACGACCCACAACAAAGGTTTGACCCGACCGAATCTGATCAGACATTTCTTTCCGTGCACCATTCTTCCCAGTGCAAACAGAGATGTGTTTCTCTGGGGCCTTGTCGCCACAGTGGGGCAAGCGATGGCATCTGATTTTTTCAGATGTGGGATCCTGCCCCGTCTTATCGTGGAGTCCCATCAAGATGCTTGGTATAGCTCAGAAGCAGCCGCTGGCATTCTGTGGTTATCTGCTTCGTGTCTCTCGCAGTGCAGAGCTTGTGGGACACTTACTGCATTGTTGGAGAAGAGAGACTCTGAAGCTGAACAGTGAGAGGCAGAAGTCTGGCACATGCTATGGAACTGGTTCACAGGCATCCTTCTGAAAACTTGGCCTCGTTTAAATGCCAGACTCCTTTGAAGACAGGACTAGCTGACATTTATTTAATGTCCCGACCTGGGATCCGTCACTAACAGGGTTATAAGAGTTTAGCTCTTAAAGTGACTGGCTGCTAGATTTGATGCACCCCACCATATTTTGGAACTCCCAGTTCTCATATTGTCGGTCGGACTCTCTTGTGCAGTAACTATATACAGATGAGACTGTGGGGAAAGTGATGAAGAGCAGGGGAAAGATGGGAACAACACTGCTCTCTGTTGCCGCTGCGCAATCACGACAGGAGTCCTGCTGACAGCTGCAATACGCGCTATCAACCAGCAGATGGCAGGATGCAACAGTGTCCACGGTACTGTTCCTTCTACAAACGTTCACAATAAACAGCCATAGTAAATATATATTATTTATAGTAGAAGTACTCCTGTGACTGATGAGATTAGTAATTCATTACATTAACACTGATGCAACAATGTGTTTTTCTGTGGTAGCTGGTTGAGGTGGAGCTAATCTTTTTTTTTTTACACGTTTCAATATCGGTGAAGCTTTGTTCTAAACAGCCACTGACATTGATATTCATTACAGTTAATTGGAAAACGCAACATTATTACAATGTACATGTTGTCCCCTGCTGGACCTCCATGGCATACAGAAGGCTGAGACAGTAAACCGATAAGGGGAGCTGTTGTGATTGATTGTTTTTTTAATCCCTTCTTGCCAATGAATCGATGCTCCACACCGCACCCATTCATCACTATCACAAATTCTCGGAACATTGTCATCAGATTGAATCTGACGCCTGATACCTAAGATGGAAACATCAATAGTAATGTACGGAAACACGTATTGCAAGCAGCGCTGCTTAAACCTGAATGAGTTGTGTAGGTCTTCATTCTTGCTTCTGTTACTCAAGAATTTCTGTATCAACTTTGCAACATAACTCAATGCACAGCTAATATTGTAGCTACTATTTTAATTTACTGAGAATGTAAGTTTGTTTTTTAATCAGGAGGATGTTATATTTTGTAAAATTATCTTTTCCTTCCAGCAAGGACACACTCCGATCAGTAGCCTTTCATCTCTAGATTGCTGGTTGAGAGAAACAGGAAGCACTGACACTTCTACCAGCCAACCATTCCTAATGAAGTCATCCAACGACACAGAGGCAGAGTTAAGATCCCCCTGAGCCCCGATGAGTGCATGGATGGCTGCATATCTTTGTACAATGGGCATGAAAAAGAAAAAAATATCCCATGAGGGCCTAGAAAGTGAGCTCTCTGCATAATTGTTCCAACAAGATACAATTCAAGTATCTTGGAAAGTGTCACCAAACGGCACTGCTGGGATTTTTTTTCTCCCCAAACCCGCGTTCACACCCCACCAGGGCGCGTGTGCTAATTGAGAGTGTGTAACACAGATGCTCTTCCCCGTGTTCGGGGGGGGGAGCAACGCGTGCGATGACGCAGGCTGCTTCCCACATTTTCTTGAGACGTCCTCTTTGAAAGACGCTGTGCACCCAAATGACGAGGATTGCTGATGAATAAACAGATGAATTAGAATTTTATTTATTTTTTACCATCAAAGTAATCAACTCAGTCAAGGAGTACAGTACAGAGCTCACAAATGCAAGACAGGACCTACAGGTGACCACTGGTCCTGGCAAACATCACATCTACAAATACACCCGTAAGTGCATGGCGAAATAAACAGACGTGGAATACTAAATACAGTGAGGAATGTATTGGGAGAGGGAGGAGGGGATGCATTGCTTTATGTGTAACAGTGTTCAAATATTATTTATGTGCCATCTAAACGAAGAAAACAGACTACATGAAATAATCTATTCACATAAAAATCTCTAATATTCTTCAGTTCAAGCCTCTACTTATAATCTGAATATAAACCTATATATATATATATATATATATTAAACAATGTAAGAAATTAAATTGTGTTATATTCTGAATGATCTACCTAAGCACAAATTAAAAGTAGATACATGTATGAATAAAAACTCTAAACAACAACAAAGTCAAAATGTATATTCTACAGATTATAAATGTGAACAGTTTTTTCCAGAGCCCCTAATTTTTGTGTAAAATGCACATTTTCATATAAATTCACAGGTGTTGACAGATTGGGTGGAGTCAGACAAAGTGGCCGTGCACGAGCCATGACATATTATTCTTTTATTATGTCATCCAGTAATCGTATAGACAATGGGGCTGCTGTCTTTGTGTGACCAGGGAGTGAAAACCCATGGGTCAGTGTGTGTTAGCGCAGGAAATCCAACACATTCTCACTCCGACTCGTCAGATATCAACGCCTGGTAATCGGCCCTGTGAGGTTATAACTAGAACGCTCTCGGTTTCCCTCTAACGTCATGTTGCTCGTTACATGCATAGCTTCTTTTCCAAATAAGCATCTGCGGTCACAGGAAACATCAAGTTTCCATTTGTTACATACGGACAGTGTCTTTTCAAAATAAACTTCTTACAAAGGTTCACTTAGTTTCTAGTTTTACTCGGTTACAGCAACACAAATATTGTGGTTTTAAGTTAAAATAAGTACATTTGTTATGTAACCTTTATAGTTAAATATATGAGTTACGTGACAAACGTAAGGTTAAACATGTCAGCATGACATTACACTAAACGGTAGTCTCCTGGGTGAAAAGTCTGTTTGTTGGACGCAATTGTCCACCCTGACAAATTGTCTCCCTAACAAAATTTGTCCCCATTTATACTCCGTCACTTGCTCTGACTGTCGTAACAATGATGCACATGGGTTTACATTGGAGTTGAAAGCCTGTTGGGTCCCATACAGACACTAAAGGGTGCCTCGTTGCACTGTCATCAGACCCCAAGGGGCACAGACCAAGCGTTGGTATTTGACGAGTTATCACACTTACATAAGAGCCGCCATGTGTTAGTTTAAAGGACTTCAATCCAAAATACATATTTTTCTTCTTCCCCTTGGTGCTATTTAAACTGCTCACAACAAGGTATGTAGATTAGCTTGAGTAACCATCATTTCTGGAAAGAAACATTTCTGGTATTTTCTGGACCTCTGAGCACCACGAGCCGAGTGCCATATTGCGCCAATATAGTGAAGAGAAGGCAGACATCTCTACAGCCGATATCGCCAAAACTAGGCAACGCAGACCAAAACAATCTGGATTGATAAATAGCCCTCCAGGTAAGAGGCACAATATGTATTTTTGATTTTGGGGTGAACTGTCCCTTTAAATGGCCCTGCTGGGTCGGACAGCTGGCAAGGACTACAGACTTCTACTTACAGGTACATGGACTTTATCGAAAGGACACCAGGAATCACAGTTTCTGCAGCCATTCGTATATTGCTCAATTTCCTCTCGAGCGATTACAGAGAACTCCTTCTTTAGCTCATTATTAATGCTTGAGAGGACCAAGGGGGGACAAGAAAGGAAAGATTGTTATTACTGTTTATCAAGTATTAGGCAGAAATTCTATTGAGTACATACACATGACTGAAAGAGTTGAAAAACAACAACTACAAAAAGAAAAATGATAAAGAGATATGGCAATAAAAATATAAATAAATAAATAAACAATATGTTCAGAAATGTCAAACAAATGATTCATATATTTCTTTAAGTACAATACAGGTCAGAAAAGCTGAGTTGGTGAAGATGACCGTAGTTCCCAAAAAGTCAAAGTCCTTTGAAAGCCGCATGTGGTCAGTTAATGCACAGTTTGATCTACAGTTACAACCAAATATTAAGACATATGTGGCATTTTGAGTCAATATCCTAACACAATTAAACCAAAGCTAATACAAGTAAACTGAGATCTAGCAACAACAAAACTTTCTTTGTGACGTGATAAATAAAGATGGCATGAAGCTTCTAGAAAAAAAAAGCTACAAATTAATTAACTGCATAGAGCTCATATTTTTTTCTTACAATGACAGCAGGGGTCCTAAATGAACAGTCGCAATAGACAGCATAATGTAAAGTGTGCTTTTGAAAAGAACATTGGCCTCGGCATGGCTTGTGGCAAGAGGCGAAGGTTCTGCGGCCTGCGATAAGATGAGAGTTTGGCGGTAGCGCATCTTTATCCACCGAGTGGTCGTAAATGTAAAATGAACAGCAGAAAGTGAGAATGCATGCTGTTTTGGCTACTTCTACAAAGGTCTCTATGTACAGGATCTTTACACGTACAGCTATGCGGTTCTTTCCTGAGCAGGAAGTTAGCAAAGGAACATAGTGTTTGTGTGTGTGCTTAAGTGTGAAGCTGCCGAGTTCAAAATGCAGTAGTGGGCATAATAACTCCCCGTCACCAATCGCAGTCATTGTTCAACGTACAATGACTGGTTGGCGTAGACAAGAAGAATTAAGAGAGATAACAATATCGCCCCTGTGACAGGAATGTGATCTTCTCCATGTGTGAGGACCAGCACTTACTGAGTATCACGGTACGAGGTCAAAACATTTCAGAAGCAATACTTTTCTACTGATTCTAAGAACAAATGATGTATTTGCAAGACTGGCAGAGAGAAGTTTCCCATGTTGGCTCGTTAAAAAGGAATCAAATTTTCAGCACAATTATGGCCACCTATATTCTCTTATCAGAAGAATAAGAAAGAAGAATTAAGCTGTGAGGCACAGCTCAGCAGCAAATCTGTTTGCCCCTAAAACTCAAGTGTGCGGAGACAGACGAGATTTACATAATCAGACAAAAACACCGGAGGGTCAGTGAAAAAAGACACACTACGTGGTAAAAAGTAAGCCAACGCGACGCGGCACTCGGGGAAAGGTAGCACACAGCCTCCATGAGATGATACTAATGCTGCAAGTGAGAGAGAAGCAGAGTCAGTGTCACCATGCTAGCAGCTAATGTACAGTGTGCGGGAGTTGGCGGGAGGAGCAGAGGTCACACAGGGAGGAGTTCGGGAAAGGGGGTTGGGGGATGGGTGGAGGGGGTCTAACCCTGCTCGTCCCCGGCCTCAGTGGCTGCATTGAGCGTGGCCGAAGCCTCCCCATTGCACCGCGTCGTCGTGGGCTCGGCCTCCTGCGGCGCCGGGCTCGGTTGCTGTGGCTCCGCGGGGGAGGCGACCACCGCGGCCCCCGCCTCTGGTGCCGGCTGGCTTATCGCCGCTCCAGCTGCAGGGAGCTCCGTGATGGGAGCGGGAGCAGGGGCGCCCACGGCTGCCGCGGCAGACGAAGGCGCGGAGGTGTCGGTGGTGTTGGTGGGGTTGGTGGGGTCGGTGGCAGCCAGTGGAGCCACGGCGTCCGCCGGGGCCCCGGCCACGGGGCCTGTTGCCTTTGAGTCGCTCTGCTCCGGTGCTCTCAGCCTCTTCATGATGGTGGTGACCCGCACAGCTTTCTGTGAGAGGGAGGGATGACAAGCTGAACTCAGACAGGTGCTGTGACCCGAGAACACAACTCTGCATGCTCTTAACTGTTATACAATACTGCACCACTTCTTCTTCACAACCTTCTGTCCAACGGTGTGAAGGACTCCCTGGGAGAGAGAACAGAAGGGCTTACCTTCCATTTAGCTCTGGCGAAGTTCTTCTCTATTTGTGCGCACACGTTTTCCTTGATGTTCTTATCTGAAGCTGCACCGCCGGAGATCCTGAAGTAGAAAATGGGAAAAACACAACTTCACAACGGAGCTTTATGCTTCCCCTATCTTTGGATGCTTCGGGCTGCTGCACACAGTATTACTCAATTTGACTATTTTGGTAGTATTGGACAAATTTAAATTTTGACCTGATGATGTCACTGGGTACACAGTCAATGGATACTTTTTCATGATCATTTCAGTTATTCAAAATGAACCCGTTCACATGAATGTACGCAACAAACATGATGACAATCTGTCCAATATTTATTTGTCAGGAATAGTAATCATAAAATGTCAACCTGCTGGTGGCACTAAAGTAAAAATCCTTGTCTGGTAAACTCCCTGTCCCTCTGCTATATTTGGTGCTAATCCATTCAATATTTGTTTCAGAAATTCCAGGCATTTTCATCTCTGGAGCCACACTGCTCATGAGGCAAGCGACTTTGGCTTATTGTTGAATAAAAAGTATAAATATTGATATATTGTCGTAAGTTGCAGGTCAAAAATAAATGCTGAAAAATCATTAAGAACAGCGATTAGCCTTTTTAAAGGCCTTTTTCTTCTCAAAACGATTTCAAGGGAAAACGAGAAAGAGAGCCTGCTCTTTTGCAATCACATCACACGAACACAGTCTGATCACACTGCTCTGGATTAAATGGTCTGCACAATATATCAAAGCTCTGCCGCCTACCACTCATGGTTTATAGCCTCTTGGGCTGTCAGTCTCAGGTCTTGATCCACCTCCATCAGGCGAGCAACCAGACTCTTAGCTGTCAGAGACAAAAAATCAAACAGAAGCATCTCAACAAAAAGAGGGTTTGTTCTCCTGATGGACTTACAAACGGCATGTGTTTTGGCCACTCGGTCACAAAAGGAGAATTTGACATGTCCTTAAAGTACCTGAATCTGAGATTTCATCCCAGTACGGAGAATCAAACTCATAATCGCCTGCCAGGATCTTTCGGAACAGGTTCTTGTCGTGGTTTTCATAATCATCGTCGTCAGTCTCATCGTAGAAAGGCGGGTTGCCTGACAGCCTGAGGTTGAAAAAAAAAAAGCACAGGAGTCAATAAACACATATACAATATTTAAAAGAAACCTATTCTGTAATGTCTCATTATTATCAACCAAGTCTGAAACCTCCCAGTGACTTTAAATGAGCTGTAGAGCTTCTTGACGTTTCATGTCACGACTTACAGTATGTACATGATGACACCTGTGGCCCAGCAGTCCACAGGTCTGCCATATCGCTGTCTGCCGACCACCTCTGGAGCTGCTCGATTACAGAAAACACCATCAGATGCTCTGTGAGTTTGAACGCCACAGCGGTCGGCCACATCGTTCTCCACAACGTCTTATTTGCTACTTTGTTAATTTACATTCTCACCCAGGTACTCTGGTGTCCCACAGGGGTCTTTGATTAGTCCGTTCTCCAGCTTGGCAAGATGGAAGTCGCTGATGACTATTTTAGAGTGCTTCAGGCGATTGTAGTAAACCAAGTTCTCCAACTAAAAATAAAAGAGATTAGCATATTACAATGAAAACATTAAGATGTGATTATGATGGAGGTCTTTCATTTTTTACGGCCAATCTTCTAGTCAACGTCTAAGAGGTTGACTTTCAGTTGTGAGATAATTTATTTTTACAGAACTATAATGAGGAGACTGAAAGCATCTAATAGTTTAATTATCCAGTGCAGATAAAAAGAAAACCAAAAGAGAGACAATCAGTGTAATTTGGGGTTTTATTATGATTGGACTGAAGATAAATGCCTCCACCAAGTTTGACATATTTCCACATAAGACATGCATTGATTTTCATATGAGCTGACAGTCCCATACAGGCAGATTTGAAAGGAAGCGAGGTGGAGAAGCTAATCCAGGTTTTGCCGTGAATAGTAATCATATTGCCACCACCTTTTTCTTCTATTACTCATTTATAGTCTTGAATCAAGCTCACTTTTGGTATTTACGCTGAACACGTTTCAAATCATATGGATATCCTTCATATAATAATAGGATAGCATTATATTCGTCATCACAATGATCTGCACAAGCATTTGCTGCTTAAATTTCCACCGCAGTGCCATATAGAGGCTACAATGAAAGTGAGATTTAAAATGTGGCCAGTTATTTTATGTTGTGTTTCTTTTATTCATGAAATTACTTTTCGCTCAGAAACATTTCACTGTTTCACATTCATAAATAATTGCTGATGATCTGGGAACATAGTTGCCTCCTGAATCTTCATATTGTGACATAAACATGATCCTGGTAAGGATACATAAATACATTTGGATTTTTGAAGAAAATAAAACACTATTTTCTTTTTTTGTGGTGCTAGAGGGAAAGTCAGGTAGGATTCATCCTCTGGAGATCATGAATGTATGTATGAACTTGAATGTGCAAGCCATCCAATAGCTCTGCTGTATGAACCAGGCAGCCTGCTTGGTTCAATGAAAGTGAAATCTATTTCATCGAGCAGAGGCTTGTGGCAGAGGTTTATAGTTGGAGCAGCTGAAAACAGCAAAGAACAGTAAGATTGTTTTTGTTGATTTTCTGGTAAAGAGACATGGAAAACATGTGAAAACACAGTCACTGAAAGGCTTTTCTGATCCTAATCTTTTGATCTCTATATTCTCCGCACACAACTGATTCGACAGGATCCCGAGGAGATTTTTTCTTTTGGTAAAAGCTTTACTGAGGTTAACAGTGAGATGCCTCCACAGTGATGGGTCTTGTATGCTTCGGCCTACCCCTGTAACGCGTTACCTTGAGGTTTCTGTGAACAATATGCAGGGAGTGGAGGTAGGCGACGGCCTCCAACACCTGGCGCACCACATTGCTGGTGTCTCTCTCTGAGTAGTAGCCTTGGTCCAGGATCCAGTCAAATACCTCTCTGCCTGTTGCACTGTGGGAGAAGGAAGGCCCGTAATGTGTGACATGTCTGTTGTTACAAGCTATGAATGTTACTTTCTCTCAGCACAACATTTGCACAATGCAATTTTATCAGTTTGAATCTGACTGTAAACCTTCCTGTCATCCTCCATTTTTTATCATTGTAATTTGACCATGTATATCTATAGCAAAATGCCAATTACAGTTTTTGACAAGATTACACAACACACTCCACCTAATGAAGGGAAATGGTTTTAATCACTTCCCCATATATGTTTATTTATACTTTCAAACCAGAATTCCCACAAATGTGTCCTCGAAAGACGAGGAGTATCACATATTTAGTACATCCACGGAAATGCATCAAATTCTCCCAAAACACATGCTGATGAGAATGGAGCATCGTGCGAGCAATCATATCTGAATACCAAATGAGTGGAGTTCAGAGCTGTTCTCATATCTACAGGGCCTCAGGCTACTACAGCTCATTCCCCATGAGTGAATAATCAACGCATATACAGTTCGGCAGGCCCCGGCTACCGGGAAGACAAGCAGAGAGCCTTTTCCCACAGCTCGTCAGACATCTGAACTCACAGTTCAAGGAAGAGGAAGTACTCTTTTTTGGTCTCAAAGACGTCCACCAGCTGGAGAATATTGGGATGCTTCACCCTGAGGAGATGTGTCATGAAGCACAAGGCAGAGAGAGAGAGAGAGAGATGTTAGGATTCACACAAGAGATGGCGTCTACATCATAATATAAAGACCTGCTTTAACACACGTGACACGCTGCAGTCGTCACAGAGACAGAGATAGGTAGGACAGCTGACTATGACTTGGGAAACATAATAGGGAATTCTCAGGCTCAAAAGGGTTGTTCCTGCATGTGTCAGGATCCCTGTCTGACCCGGTGTGTGTAACCTGTTTTTCCCAAATCTCCTCCCCTCTTGTGTCTGTCATGTGTCTGTTTGTTGTGTTACCAGGTGTTCGTCGTTTGTTTTCTGTCCCGCCTCCACACACCTCCCACGGCCACATCCCTGATTGGCACGCAGCTGCGGCCAATCTTGATCAAGAGACTATATCTGTCCTGAGTCTGCAGGCCTCAGTGTCGGTCTGTTGTTTGTCTTCTGCGCCCCTTCTTCTGCGCCCCTTCTTCTGCGCCCCTTCTTCTGCGCCCCTTCTTCTGCGCCCCTTCTTCTGCTCCCCTTCCCAGCCTTCAGTGTCCACACCGGTCAGCCATCCTGCCTCTCTGCCAGCCTCCAGTGTCGGACCACGGGCTCCACACCGGTCAGCCATCCTGCCTCTCTGCCAGCCTCCAGTGTCGGGCCACGGGACCCACACACAGTTCAGCTCACACGCTACTGTCACAATAAACCTCCGTTAATCCCTTTAACTGTTTGTGGTCTGCATTTGGGTCCTAAAACCTGTACTCCCGTGACAGAACAGACCGACCACCAATGGACCCAGCGACCACCGAGGAGGCTATGCTGGCCGAACTTGGCACGGGGATGGAGGGGTACCTCCAGGAACTCAAGGAGATGCAGCTGGGAACGCACTCCCTTGCGGCGGATATTTTCCATCTTGGCTGCATGGTGCGGGAACTGGCTCGGACACTCCAGTCTCCGCCGGCTCCCGCAACCTCATCTCTCAAGCCCCTGCCTCTGGAATCCCCAGAGCAGCCCCCACCTCTGGTGTTCCCGAATTCCGCGACTGGGCCGCTTCCAGCCACGGTCCCAGTTTCTGCGACTGCGCCGCTTCCATCCCCGGTCCCAGTTTCTGCGACTGCGCCGCTGCCAGCCCCGGTTCCGGATCCTGCGACTGCGTCGCTGCCAGCCCCGGTCCCAGTTTCTGCGACTGCGCCGCTTCCAGCCCCGGTCCCGGTTTCCGCGACTGCACCGCTGCCAGCCCCGGTCCCGGATCCTGCGACTGCGCCGCTGCCAGCCCCAGTCCCGGATCCTGCGACTGCGCCGCTGCCAGCCCCGGTCCCGGATCCTGCGACTGCGCCGCTGCCAGCCCCGGTCCCGTGTTCCGCCACCGTGCCGCTGCCAGGCCTGTTTCCTCTCAGCTTCCCCGCCGGGCCCCGTCCCGAGCCCCGTCCCGAGCCCAGTCCCGCCGGGCCCCGTCCCGAGCCCAGTCCCGCCGGGCCCCGTCCCGAGCCCAGTCCCGCCGGGCCCCGCTCTACGGAGTCCTCGTCTCCGGAGCCCCGCTCTACGGAGTCCTCGTCTCCGGAGCCCCGCTCTACGGAGTCCTCGTCTCCGGAGCCCCGCTCTACGGAGTCCTCGTCTCCGGAACCCCGCTCTACGGAGTCCTCGTCTCCGGAGCCCCGCTCTACGGAGCCCTCGTCTCCGGAGCCCCGCTCTACGGAGCCACAGAAGTCTCTGGAACAACCCCCGGAGCCACAGAAGTCTCTGGAACAACACCCGGAGCCTCCGCCCCGCTCTCTGGAGCCTCCGCCCCGCTCTCTGGAGCCTCCGCCCCGCTCTCTGGAGCCTCCGCCCCGCTCTCTGGAGCCTCCGCCCCGCTCTCTGGAGCCTCCGCCCCGCTCTCTGGAGCCTCCGCCCCGCTCTCCGGAGCCTCCGCCCCGCTCTCCGGAGCCTCCGCCCCGCTCTCCGGAGCCTCCGCCTTGCTCTCTGGAGCCTCTGCCTGACTTTCCGGAGCCCCCGCCTGGTGGCCGTCCTCCGGCCCGCCCCCCAGAGCGCGCCTGTCCGCCTGGTGGCCGTCCTCCGGCCCGGCCCCCTGACTGTTTCTGACCCTGTGACCCTGATCCCTCCGCCGGCTCCCCTCCACCCACCCTGGTCTTCCGCCAAGCCCACTTCCTGGTGTGCTCCTGGTTTCTTCTGTTTTTCTTTTTGTGTCGTCTGGAATCCGCCCCTTAAGGGGGGGGGTACTGTCAGGATCCCTGTCTGACCCGGTGTGTGTAACCTGTTTTTCCCAAATCTCCTCCCCTCTTGTGTCTGTCATGTGTCTGTTTGTTGTGTTACCAGGTGTTCGTCGTTTGTTTTCTGTCCCGCCTCCACACACCTCCCACGGCCACATCCCTGATTGGCACGCAGCTGCGGCCAATCTTGATCAGGGGACTATATCTGTCCTGAGTCTGCAGGCCTCAGTGTCGGTCTGTTTGTCTCTTCTGTTTGTCTTCTGCTCCCCGTCTTCTGCTCCCCTTCCCAGCCTTCAGTGTCGGACCACGGGCTCCACACCGGTCAGCCATCCTGCCTCTCTGCCAGCCTCCAGTGTCGGACCACGGGCTCCACACCGGTCAGCCATCCTGCCTCTCTGCCAGCCTCCAGTGTCGGGCCACGGGACCCACACACAGTTCAGCTCACACGCTACTGTCACAATAAACCTCCGTTAATCCCTTTTTAACAGTTTGTGGTCTGCATTTGGGTCCTAAAACCTGTACTCCCGTGACAGCATGTGAATCCCCAGGAAGGCAAAATGCACCCATTGCCTTCAAGAGTTTTTACCATTTATTTAAATTGCACTGATTGTGGAGGAAGCTCCAAAAGCTGTGTCTGAAATCACTTCCTCAATCATACATAACTCAATATGTTAGTCAGTGAATAGAAAATTGAGATTTGGGACATTTATGCGTCATTATCATTTTTGTCAGAAAGGGCATGAAGTCCAGCAAATGGAGAGGGATTTTGGACACAGTAGCTTGGTTTACCACGGCTCCATGTTTCTCTAAAACCTGTTTAATAAGGATGAGCGAAACAGTTTGCAAAGTCAAATGTGAGTGCACTGCATGCATCGGCCAACACCCTTTTGTCTTTCCTTATACATTTGGTCTGTTAATAAGTGTCATCAATATAGACAACGTGCACACTTTTAAAGACCCTCTACAGACATACTTCAAGACATAAAGAAATCCTCTGCTTGTGTTTCATGTTTTTTTCGTAATATAGTTCAAATAGCTCATACAAATGGTTGAAATTACATTTAATCCGTCTGCGTCATCAAAAAAAAAAACTCCTGAATATTTATGAATTAAATTTAGATTTAAACAGAGCTCAGAGAAACGTTCCCCTTCAGCAGATAAATGTGAAGGTGAACGTGTCAAACTCAGTGAATACATTTTAGAGTGAAGGGGGGCTGTAATGCTTTTAACGGTAGTGCAAAAAAACAATGGGGGGAGAACAAAATTGCCAGTACAGATGACTGACAGTGTGTAGGATTTTTTGCTTCATTGTAAGTAATAAATATAAAACAATATATAAAGATTAATACTTCAGTAAGCAACTCTTTTCTTTTCTAATGCCTATATCCAAGCATTTTAAATTCAAATCCGCATTTGATGTTTTTCTATAGCCTTTGACAATGTCTTCATATTTGATTATTCACCCAAACCCCCCAGTGCTGATTAGACCATAAAAATCAGGAGCAATGCTCATTGTTGTTTTTGAGGCGTCTGATAGGTAATTTTCAGAGGAGTAGGAGTTCATGTTTTGAAGAGGCTTCTCATAAAGAAGTCACACTTTCGTATTCATGCTCCACCGCTTTGCCTGCTGTCGGCGACAAATTGTTTAATAAGGCCCCAATTATGCTAATGTAGGTGTTACCTGAAAGTTAGATTATCACAGAGAAGTTGAGATAAACAAGGTTCTTAGAAACAGTGGCGTCGTGTCATCAGCACAAAGGAGATGCGCTTTACTTTTCTTAAGCAAGCACCAACATTTGTTTTCTTTTTCGTTTTTTCTTTTTGGAAATTGATTCCTGTGAAATTAATATTTAGGAAGATGAAACAGGGGGAAACTCATTTAAAAATACAGTCTTATCGCAAAACCAATCACGCACTATAGAGACTCCAGAGTGCATTATCCACAGTGATTAACTTACATCTTTAAGATGAGGATCTCATTCTTCGCAGCCTTGCGGACTTTCCGTCCATCCTTTTTCAGGAACTTTTTACATGTAAACATTTTCATCGTGGTTTTGTCCTTGGCCCTGAATATCTCACAGAACTCCTCCCTGAGAAGAAGCAATTTATTTTATGGCATTTGAGGTAATTTTACAGGTGTATAAACGCATATATATATCTTGAAGGTTTCTCAATAAGAGATAATGCATCCAGTTGAGATACTCACGACTTAACGATCTGACCCAGATCATATTTATCTGTCACATCCGAAGGATTGTTATAATCCTTCTTTTCCCCGATTGTTAAACAGCCAAACGGCATGGCCGCTCCTGACCTGTAGGGGGAGAAACAGAAAAGCGAGACAGTGGATTGAGAGAATACAATTAATAACTACACCCCCCATCACCCCACCTGGCTGATCATTTCTCCCCCATTTGGCCTCACGGTGCCATGATATTACACTTGGCAGATGACTTGGCAGAAAAATATATATACTCCAGTAATGCTGAGAAAGCCTTTCAAAAGTGAGAGCTAAAGAGCCTCCAGAGGCAATGTCAGTGCAGTGGATTGTTTCACTGACTGTAACTGAGCTGAATTAATTAAGGGCAGAGCCATATAGGGATCTGCTGCGCCGGCTGAGCTTTAATCTAATACCCATACTTATATAAGTAATTCAACAGCGAGGGGAATGGTTTTTGTTTGCAGTGAAGCAAGCGACAAGGGCTGATGGTGCAGGTGCTTTTTCTGTTGGGTAAAAAGTTTCAAACCTTTGGGGTCAGGAAGCTGAAGGAGCAGCGGCTAATATGATCCAAGAGCTCAGCGAGGCAACAAGTGAAGCATTTCCAATCAAGAATGGGAGCCAGCAATTACAGGCGCGGCACCCCAGGACTCCGGGGGTTAAAAGCACACATGGAACACCTAATTGCGGTGCAGCCGTCTCTGTGCTTCTCTTAAATAGCAAGGAGTGGAATTTGAGACCAGCCTGAGGCAACTTAACTGCAGGTTTGTTTGTTTCGTTTTTTTGTTGCTGGGAATTAAAGGTTTTGTTGTCAGCATAGCTGGAGTCGTTATTTTGGTGTTTCAAGGGAAGATGAGGGATTCTTTTTTTGTGTTCCTGTCTCAGCCCTGTCGAGTCAGGAAGAGCGAGACCAAAACAAGTGTGCCATAAAACATTCATGGTCAAGGCAGTATGTGTGTGCACATCTTGTCTATATGCTATGGCTCAATTGAAAAATCCACACTTCAGGGTTCTTTTGTATTCATTATTTACTTTGATCCATTAAGAGATTTAATTAGATCTCAAACACATGACTTTTACTGAACAAATCACACATGGCCATCGTTAGGGATGGGATATACAGAGATGTTGTGTTGCTGTATATCAAACTAACAATATACCAAGCATCATTCATAGAGTACATTTTCTGGAAATGCAATGAGAAACCTTTTATAAATAAACGGCGAATGTGTGTTTTTGGCTAATTCTACGCTTTAAATACTGAACAAATGAAGGCACTTAATCACATTGGTGCAAAATATTCTGTAAATCCAATGAGGACATAAAACCAACGAGGGAAAGCAGCGCAACGCTTACTTCGTCTTCACTGCAGCACTCTGTAGTTGGCTACAGTGTTTTGAAAAGGCAATAGCTTGCAATTAAGATGGAAAAAGGCAAATGGGACAACGAGCAAGCGTGTGGTTTCTCTGGGTTCGGATTTGGGAAATCTGGAGGGAAAGCAGTTGTTCGCTCTCTCAACGACCAAGGCACAAGGCCTCTGCTTCGTGTCCCGACACTGCAGCGTGACGGACTAGTTCGGGACTGGTGTGAATATTCTGTGTGTGGAGCTGATGAAGGTAAAGCAGGGCAGCGCTGAAAGAAACGATTGTGCAGCAAAAATGTCTGCGGGTGAATAAAAGTGTAAAAAAAAAATGTATTTCCAATCCACACAACATCGATCTGCGGCAACAGTCAGGGAGATGGATGTCCACATGTAAATGAGAGCAGCCAGCATAAGACGTATAGCGTGATGTGCGAGAAGGGCAATCCGTTCACTGTAGCTCCCCGAACAGACTTGTAATCCAATCTAAATGAACGAGGCTCAGCGCCGAGACGTCTCAAATTACCAGGAGAAAGCTGTGCTCTCTGTGAACTTCCTTTTCTCATCTGAGTCTGTGTTGTGTAGTCCTTGTAAATGTCTCTCTCTGACTCTCAATATATGGTACATGTCTGTCTGTGGTAAATGCTCTGGCTCAGCGACGTTATGAAAGTAAAGTTCTGCAGTGCCAGTGGCTTAAATGGAAGTAATTCTTAGTAAGTCTGGCAGAAGCAAAAAAGAAAAAGAAAAACGCTATTATGCTAGAAATCATTTATATTCTGCAAGTGGCTATAACAGTCCACAAGAGAGTCGTTGTATTGTGGAGAGGGAAAATAGGCCATAGAAAAAGGGAGTGAAAGAGCCATTCTGATGATGATGAAATCTACTAAATCTGATGAAAAAATCCAGATGATAAAAAGAACCTTTGTGGTTTTGGAAAAGCTTTTTATTTAATTTTTTTGAAAGCTTATTTTACAGGTTCATCCTGAACCTGTGAAAAACAGAGCAGACTATGGAGACACGAACATTCACAGACATCCAGAAGCCAGATTAGTTCACCGAAAATCCACAAAGCATCTCTGTCAGCCGCTCCCCTTAAAAAAAGAAGGCAAGACTTTCTGTGATGGATGGAGAATTTGTGAAGCACTTCAAGTGGAAAGAGCAGGATGCTGGCAATATCACATAACGGAGGCCGCTTAATGGGCCCATTTGGACTGACCACCATCAGCCACACTGGAGCATTATCACCCCATATTTTGATTGTTGTCTGCCCCCTGGAGAGCCCCCATCCATGGCTGGCACTGGGAGAGTCGGGTCACCCGGCTCTATCACCACTGATTTTCTGCAGATGCAGTGAACATCTACAGGTCGGAAGATGGATGGCGATAAAGATCTCGAGCTTATTAGGCGAGCGCAGCGCCTCGTCCAGCCAAGCGAGCCAATGAGCAAATGAGGGTTTCTTTTTCTCGTGCCTGGTGAAATCGATGAGACACTCTTGAGGATTAGGCTGAATGTAGCGCTCATGTGCACTTGGTGGAGGGGGTTTTAAAGCAGCAATAAAGGGCATTATTTTACCTGCTGCTGTGGTATGGTACGCCTCGGGGAAATGGCTGGTATCTGTTTGGCACGGTAAGCTGTATTTCAACCCCCCTCCAGCACGCTCCCTCCCTGGATCCGCAGCCACTAAATGAGGATGCACAATAAAACATCAAACCCCCGTGTATCACACTAGTGCTGACCGCAGGCCACTGCAGATTTACTGAAGTGAGCCAAAGCAGTGCTGAGCCTCAACAGTTATGTACAAACTATAGACAACATTGACCGGTGCGAGATGAAAGATGTGATTAAAATCAAACATTGCCGGATCAACTGTACATCATTTGGATGGATGCTAAGCTTTCCCGACGTGGTCCTCATCCTAATGTGACATCAACTGGAAACAGATATGCGTGCTACTATGAGACATACAACTTCAGTGGCAACATGTTTTCTAATCATTTTTCAGTGCAGCAAATGTCAGTCAAAGACATCAGGGTTGTTGGGCATTTATAAGAAAGAACTTTGCTGTTGAGATTAAGGATTACAGCCATTGACTGGTTACGGTTTGTTGAAAGAGTTTTGAATAAATTGTGAAAAGGTCAATCAAGTATAATCAATCACAAAGTTTAGTTTAACTTCATTGACCGACATGTGGGCCCCGTAACGTTTTCTTATTTAAACACGATCTGAGCTGCATTGCGTTTTAGGTCAAACATTCCCGATATGAAATAAACTGCATGTGAGTGGCATTTTTAAGAGACGGTTGTTTCCAAACTTGCTAGAAGTGAAAGCGCTTTTATTGTGTGCCCACAAAACGAACATTCAATGTTAATCCATATTTTTGAAAATAATTTGAACAATGAATCAAATTACAATAAGTAGTGCTAATTGTTTTGTTTTTACGGATCGTCACGTGTTTTGGTTCAGGTGGCTGTTTTAGTAGGAATTTCGAAGGGAGCACTTTCCCTCAGCTCCTGTGTTGATCCACTCTCGAACATTCTGATCAGAAAAGTAATTTTGTTTTCAAGTTGTTGGCTCAACTATCTAAAATAGCATCACTCTCCCTCTCCGTCTTTCCCTCTGTTCCCGAGGATTGGTTGGAGCCACATGGACAGACTCTCCAGCTATGAGGCAATAAACGTCGCTGATATTCCTTTCTGTTCGTCCCTGCTGATCTCCTGGGATTGCCCGAGACACCGCGATGGCACTCTGCCTTCAGCGGAAAGGAGGAGATAAGGTCAACACAGATGGGCATGGCGACAATCCTGTAAGTCTAAAGCGACATCAGTGTGCGAGAAAGACGGACAAATGGTTCCCCTTCCCCCTCCATCTCTTTTCTGTGAACAGAAAGTTGCAGGGAAACGGTTCTTAAAGTGGAAGCAGACATGAGGACTGAAGGACTGAAGGAAAGCAAGAAAACAAGTTATTGTTGGACTTCTGCTCGGTCTTGACTTGAAAGCCTTTAACTTAGTTACGGCTGAAAGGAAACCACGTTCAAGTAATAGAGTTCTTAAATAATACAGGCGATTATGTCAAATACATGTCGTGCTTGGAGTGAGAGGTGAACAACACCTCGCCCCGATCTGAGAGGTCAGACTGAGCGAGGTGTCAGAGGTGCGATGAGAACAGCAATTGAGACACAAATGTGTATGTGGATGGTGTAAAATCTCCTCTGACATCACTTGATTTCATGTGACATAGCCGATGTGGTAAATAAAATAAAAATAGCTACAGGTATGAACTCGGCATTTTGAAGGTGAGGGTTTTAACGCCACGATCGTTTTCACGTCAAGCGTTGGAGCATAATGCATCAAAAATGGTGATGGTGCGTAGGGTGTGCAAGTGTTGGTCAGTAATTTAAATAACACGGAGGCAGCCCAGCAGTAAACCTTATATCACTAGAACACAGCTATCTAATTCATATTTATGTGTAAAATGAATAATAATCTTGTGCACTCGTTAATGCTCCGAGGGTACAACAACAGCTAATGATTGTTATTGCTCGCCATACAGTAAAATCCCAGTAGCGACCAAGCCGTCCGACTCCGAGTGAACTCTTATGGATGAAGGGGCTGAACCGAAGGGCCAACAGAACCCATTAGTGCTGATGGAGATTTACTCCGTGAATGGTACACAAGGTAGGATATTGAGGTTATGCAATAAATCCAAATCTGTCGGCACATGAGCCTGGCCGAATATTTTCTATGAATTCCCAGGAAATGGGCATCGACGACAACCAAGTCAAAGTACTTTATATGTATATTATTTCACAGTTTACGGTATACATGCTGCATTAATTCATCGGCGATTAAATGTATTCATGGCAGCAGTTCTGAGAAGCTCACTGGGGAAGGAAAATAAACCATTCTGCAGCATCACCACACTGCCTCATTACTGCAACTTACATTTGACTTTAAGGGGAAATGGCTCCTTGGAAATGTTGACATAAAAGTTTGCATGCACCGTCTGGGGGGGTTACCGGCCTAATTAAAGTTGCTTTGCAGCGTATGAGGCCTTTTGCAGGGCTAGCAGAGGGGCTGAGAGGTCTGCGACGGTGGGGATGGAAAGTTGCATCAATCAGCAGCTTGCGGAATGCGAATGGCGGCAAAGCTTTTTAAAAGTTGGCGAACACACAATTAAATGAATTATTCATAGCTGACAGTTTTTTCCACACTGTGTCTCATTGGGCCTGCTGTTTCGTGCCTTTCTTGTATCGAGGAATCGCTGTGTCCCGGGGCGCTTGGTTAACAGTGCGCTGAGAGCGGAAGCGCGCCAGCTTCGGCGGTGCTGTAATAAAGAAAACAGCCTTCTCTCCCCGGCCCTCCTCCAATCACAGTTAAGTGCGCTGAACTGCTTGAATCCATAACGTTTTCTCATTTGTTTGCCAGACCTCCCCTTTGAGAATTAGATCTATTTTTTACATACATATATATATTGTATTTATCTGAGGTCTGAATGTCAAGGCCAGGGACCATAATCATTCAGCTTTTAGAAAACAAATCACTTTCTACACCCAATCGGACTCATGTTAGTGTCTTCTTCACTGAATGAGAAAAAACAAGTGCAGTTGCTTCTTCAGGGGCGGCGAGCGAGCGTGAGAAAGCCCTCACTCTCCTTCCCACTTCCTTCTGTCTTCCTGTGCCATCTCTCTCTCTCTCTCTTTCTCTCTCTCTCTCTCTCTCTCTCTCAGCCCCTTCAATGTTTGGGTCGACTGTGAATCAGTGGTAGTGCCCCTTCTCTTCGTCGGCGGTTCGATCCCGAGATCCACTTACCCCATTTGCGTGACTATACAAGTACAGTCCATTTACTATATATGTACCTATGCCAGGCCTGTCTTTAGTCCTGTCAGCACCAACATTCATCTAACCCCAAGTTTATAACCAAAGACCTACAGAGCAGTGGCTAAGCCCGCACAACAGTTTCCCCCATTTTGTTTATTTAACCTGCGAGTCATGAAGACAATGTGAATATGAGATGCTGAGGTTTTGTCACATCAATTATTAAACTGATTCACGCTGACGCTGCTCCTAGTGCCTGAATGGTAATCGTGGGCTTGGCTTGCCAGCGGGGAGAGAGCTTCCTTTCCCATGCGTTCAAAATGTTTCTGTATGGAGACTTTATTTTGCTCATGACGTGTGCTCATTATATAAATGTGTTTCAAATTGCTAAGCCATAAGTCAATCTATAAATTAATGAATAAAGCAAAAAGTGAAAAGCCCAATAAACGTCCATGTTTGATAAATGTGCAGCAATTTGCCATGTTATTACCATCATTGGGCAAAGTTACTGTAAATCAATTATTGAGTTATATTTTCATTGCTTTACTTTTGTTGCTCTGTCCAGCATCATCAAATGCTCACTTACACAACTCCAAATCATCCACCTCTCTCGTGTTTGTATTTACCATGTAGGAACACAACATGAGACCATTTTTAATGGCCGGGTAATGACCTTACAGGCCAATTTAACGGTAGGCAGGCTCATTTAGCCATGCAGCTGATGGTAGGAATCTCCTGAAAGGTTTTGTGTTTCCAACAAGACAGTGACACGTTGATGGCAACAGTTCCAGTAGATTTAGCAAATAGCTAAAAAGCAATGGTGTTCATTAAATACTAATAAGTATTCAGATACTCAGCAGAAGCAGGACAAATAAATAATAATAATCACTGTGACAACTGAATCCCGCTGAGGCGCCAAATTGTATGCAATCCACCCACGACTGCATGGCCACTGGTGACCTCCAATATGGCGGCCTGAGGGGTGCTTCAGAGTGACCTGGACAGCCTGTATATGCAGTGTATGGCTCTTCAGGTGAGGGCCTCCCCTATAGAGAGACTATGCAAGAACGAATGCCAGCTGCAGACAATCCATCCTGAGGCAGTGTGTGTGTGTGTGTGTGTGTGTGTGTGAGTGCATGCATGCATGAGTGCACACTCATATGTGGGCGTTAAAGTGAGCCGCCGCAGTGTACTATGGTCCTTTATATACACGGATACAGGCGTCATTTCTACTTTTAGCCCAAGAAAAGCCTCTGCTGTCAAAACTCCTGTACCTTCATGTCATGTTTAAGTTAAGTCCCGTGCAGGAGAGTGTCGGCGTGAGCGGCGAGGTGCCGAGCCTGGCGCTTTTGAGTTCTCAGCTCTGCTGAGAAGTCTTTCCATTATGGACTATTCTCTGGGAAGGGATCCTTTCCTTCATCTGTATTTTAGCTGTATAGATGATGTTAAATGTACAAGTGAATGCAATCAATAGTTTTACATTTTGGAAGATGAATGGGCTGTATAAACATAGCACCAATTTGTCTTGTAATTGTTTCATTTTCTACAAACATACACCATTAGATTAATTTAATAGAAGCTATACTCCTGTCTGTAATGATGCATTTTCTAAATGTAAAGATGGTGTAATGTTTGAAAACCTTCACAACCATAATGTAAAGAGAGCTCAATGCCCTCTCGACTTACAGGTCTCTTGTGTACATGAGGATACCGAGTGGCTCAGCGTCTCCTGTACGACACAGAAGCTGCCAGTCTTATTCGCTCTCAGCTCCTCCATCCCGCCTCAGTGGACAGAAACTTTAATTGCAGCGCATTAAAATCGGCATTCACATATATGTCATAAATATCATAATTTAGTGGGAGGGATGAATAAAGCGGCCTCTGTCTGAATGGCGAGCTAGCGCTAATTGAAAGTCCCCTCAGAGTGCTGACTGCGAAATTGACAGCGCAAAAGCGTCAAAGATTATGAGCTGTAAATTCTATAAAAAGTCCATTAATGAAACTGACAGGAGGGGCCTGTACATTAATAACATTTGAAAGCCTCCCCGATGTGGGATGAGCATGTGGCACCGTAGCTGAACCGCTGCTGAAGCCTTAGCCTGCAGTAGACTAGTCCCGCGCCGCGTCATCCAACATGCACGAAGCAGCCCATTTCTGTATCACATCTGGTATCACTTAATTGGCTTGTTAGACATAGCATTTGACTCACTGTACAATAAAGTCTCAGAGATTGTATTGACCCCGAGGCCAATCTTAATAGTGTGTGTGTGTGTGTGTGTGTGTGTGTGTGTGTTGGGGGTTAGTTCAGACACATCTTGTAGGTTATTAATAAGCCAGCTAGATTTCCAGATGGTAGTATTACTCTGTCCCTGCTGCACATGCAAGACTAGAGGAAAAGACAGGAAATCACCTCACTCATTAAAATTCATCCCCTCGGCAACACGAACGTCTTCCTGCATTTTATGACAGGCCATCTCAACGGTTGAGGAGACATTTTCACGAGAATAAAAAAAAATATCAAGCTAATGGCGACACTAAAGGAGCATTCAGGGGATTACCAGAGGGATTCATCCTCTTGGAAACATGAGTGTTTGTAGAGAGTTTAGTGCTAATGCACGAGGTCGAGACATTTCAGTGGATACGTGGAAATTCAGATTGAAATCAAATAGTTGGGATGTATTTCAATTTGATTAAAATGGTATACACACACAAACATCAACAAATATATATAGTACAATCTTTCTGTATTTCCCAGCACCATCCTCCCTGTGTTGTATTTTCTCTCCCCTGTGAAAAGTAAATAGATTGTGTCTAATGCTCTCATTAGTTTCCGCCGTAGCTCGGCGCATCATTGCATGCTGGCTCCATCTTTTATTCTCTCTTCTCATTCAGTTTGAACAGCTTCGTTCTCCACCAGGGAGAGGAGGCTTCTTATACCACCGTTTCACTGAACTGAAAATAGGAAGCTTGAGAGCATGAAAATGCCTTTGACAGAGGGGGTGCTGAGGCTGCCGCGGCTGCATCTTGTTGTTTAAAACCTGATGTTTAAAACAAGGCAGATCTGGAGGGTTGTCTGAAGTCTGGCACAACTGAAACCGAATTCGCTGTGATGAATGCACTGCTCAAAGGCAACGCATGTGGGATGAAGATGTGGGTATCTGCATGGCTCAGATTCATTCTATGTGATGTCTTTTCACTAATGAAATAGCCTCAATCTACAGGGAGCGGGGCAGTGCAAAAGCTGCACTTTTCAGCAACACACTTCAAAACATGCTTCGTAGAAAAATATCAAATGACGCTGAAGACGTATTAATAATATGAATAAGACAAAGCAAGTGAAACCAAAAATGTGTAATTGTGAGAATTGCTAAATCCAAGTCAATAATATGAGGCAAGAAGTGAATGCTTTAATACAGATCTGCTGTTCTCAGTCCTGTCACCATAACTCGAGCTCTGGTGGAGTAGATTATGATATTCATCTAAAGCAGTGAGTCAGCAGAAACAGGAACACTGCAGTGGAAGGTTTAACGTTGTTGCGCAATGGCAGGGCAACCTCATGTGTATTACATTGACCTGGCTCACTCCATCGCTTTCCTTTTTTTTTCCAGCTGGAGACCAACATCGCATCAGCACAATGCCAGTGTAACAGACGAAAACCAGTTTGGAGGCAATGATCCGACACACACAGACCTCCTTGTTGTTCACAAGTTAACCAGTTTTAGACTTTGCTGGCTCCACAGCCAATCGTGAATGCCATCCGCGTGTTCATTGAAATTCTCTTTTATTCTGAGGGAGCAAATAAAACTCAACAGCACGGAGAGGCTTCCCGGACATGCGGGGCACAATGCCGCAACTTGTTAAAAGTGTGTTATGAGGTTCTTGGAGGGTGAGAAGCCGACGGGCTGGACTGCTGCGGAGCTGTTGTTGTCTACGGGGCTCGGTGTGAAATCAGAGAGAAGATTTCTCTCTAACGCTTGCTGCTTTGGAGAGAAGCCTAGAAAATGGAACAATGATATTATATCAGTTTGTGTTAGTTAATGTGATGCTTGTCTCAACACGTTCTGCTGGGATTTGTGTGTGTGTGTGTGTGTGTGTGTGTGTGTGTGTGTGTGTGTGTGTGTGTGTGTGTGTGTGTGCGGCAGCACAGTTAACGATAACAATCTCAAGATATTGTTTTACTTTAAATGTATCCACTAACTTACCACTTCGATGAAAAATCTGTCAAAAAAACTGTATGTATGCAAATTCGCCTGCCAATTTAAAATAATAGTCTGTGGTGTTTTGATTCCTTTTTGCGCTGATACATTGTGTGTCACAGGGTTGTAAGCATTGTCGATCGATATAAATCCTTCTATTGCTTCTCAAAGGTTGCCGAGAGAGTTCACATCTTTTGTAGAAAAATCTTTCCAGTACATTAGTTTTGGTAGAAATCCTAGACAGCCCACATTTCAATGGAGCAAGTAATTTATGTTTCATGGTTGCATGGGTCGGTTTGGATTGACACTACGAAACCTTGGAGTAAACATTTCTCTACTATACTACCTAAGATATGGAAGAGCGTGGCCACTGGTGTCGGGAAGAATGAATGAAGAGGCTCAGTACTAGTCAATGATATTTGGAGTAAGACGAGATTATTTAGCTAAAGAAAATGAGTGGGCGTGCAAAAACTACAATGGTCTGTATGAGCGTCAGTAGCTCGCTCTGCATTGATAACAGTGTGTAACAAAGCCAAAACTAAACTGAAAAGAGGTTCAGAAGCACACAAGCACGTTATCTTTAAAAACCAGGAAAAATATACTAAAAATAGAGATGGCCAACGATCTGAAAACTAAAGTAAAAAAAAAATAATACATTTAAAATAACCTTGGGGCTGCACGGTGGTGTCACCTCACAGCAAGGGGCCAGGATTCGATCCCCCGATCGGGTGGTCCTGTGTGGAGTTTGTACATTCTCCCTCTGGGTTCCCTTGATTCATTAATAAGCTCAGTCTCTAAGTCTCACAGTGATTACTCCATCAGCTCATTGGGGGCGTGTATGTGGAAGGAACCAACCAATCTGAGTCAGAGCAGGTCGGTAAGCCAATCACAGCGTTGTTGTCAAACTTTTAAATACATTCTCCTCTCCGCCGCTGTCAGGTGTCATTTCAGCTCAAATCGATGTGACCCTCCTCCCCCCCAGGTTCCTCCAGTCAGCATCAGTCTGCTCATCATTCATCATCAGGTTACTCCCTTCTTCAACACCACCACCAGTGTCTGGATTCCAGGGGGGATTCTGCAGATATCAGCATTAGGATGGAGTCCAATCGCCAAAGACTTTGCACTATTCAAATATATGCAATTGTAATAAATTATTTTTAAACTCTAAAACAAGTCTCTCCTGATTGAAATAGGATAAGTGGTTTGGATAATGGAATGGAAAAAAACCTTGACCACTCAAAAACCTTGATGTGTGTTGGAATAATTAAATGATGTCTTTCCTAGAGAAAAACAATACATCATTGCTCAGTCATGTAGTTTATAAACTGAATTCATAAGGTGTAACTACAATGACCGTCTCACAGTTTCACGCCTGTTTACTGAACTCTGTCATTTCAGATCCTCTCACAGCATCAGCTCTCATCCCATCTCCCCTGCAGCACCTCCCCTCACCTGGTCCTCCACGCCCATCTCCCCTGCAGCACCTCCCCTCACCTGGTCCTCCACGCCCATCTCCCCTGCAGCACCTCCCCTCACCTGGTCCTCCACGCCCATCTCCCCTCCAGCACCTCCCCTCATCAGTCCCTCACTATTTAAGCCCTCTACTTGTTCCATCCCATATCTGCTTGTTCTGACCTTGCCTGTTCTCGACTACGGGTTCTCAGCCTGCTCTTTTTGGATTTGTTTGCCTTATGACTGACCTCACGGTGTTGACCCTGTCTGGACTTGAGGAAACCAAACTGTCCTGGTGTATCTGTCTCTGTGTCGTGCTTTTAGGTTCCAGTGTGCCCCGGTACTAGTAACCCTTAGAGATGTTGCGATTGACATCCATGTCTGTCCAAAATGCCATCACTTCTTTGTGTTATCCTATTGTATTTATGTGCAATGGTCATAAATAGCATATGAATTCTTGAGTTATGAACAAAAACTGTGTTTTGAGGTCATCATGACCTTTTAACCACCAAAATCGAAGTCCAAGTGGACGTTTGTGCCGGATGAAGACACTCCCTTCAGGTGTACCCAAGATATCACGTTCGTGAGAACAGACAAACAACCCAAAAACAAAATACCAGAGCAAAGTTAAATGTCCATAGTGTTTTTTTATTTTTATGCATCAATTTCTTTCGTGCTACACAAGCAAAATAATCGTGTATGATTAAAGAGTAAAACAGTTGTCACACAAATATGGCCAATGGGCCTTGAGTAGCACACGTGCACACAAGCCATCGATAAATTGCAGCAAAGTCATTATTATTATTATTATTATTATTATTATTAGATCAGACGCAACTTGACAAACGTGCCGCAGATAGAAGGCTGCAGGCATAAATATCCAGAACGTTTGCATAGGACTTTAAAACACTATCATGCCCTGATGATTTCAGGGCGCGTGCAGCGAGAGCAGGTTAATTCACTGGTGGTGTCACACGCGAGAATAATACCTCCCGTCATGTTTGTGATTTATGAAGCTTTGGCTGCAGAAGGACAGCGGTGGTGGTGTTAATAAACACTGATCTTATAATGATTTTTGTCAGGAAAATGTAGAGGTCACCGTGCTCTAGTCTCCACCGACAGAAGCTTAATGTAAGTCAGCTCTGTAAAATTCTCCACAGCCTCTTCATATTTACAAGCCACTCTCTCGTGGGGGAGAGAAAAAACCAGCAGGATGAGGGATGCGTAATCTCTCTTGACAGAATGTTCATGAGAATTAGGTTTGTGTCACAGCTGCACGCCTTTGGATGCTCAGCGAAGAGAAGCCAGCTTGCCATAAGTTTCTAGCTGCTTGCCAAATTACAGTGGAGCGGAGCACCTGTAGTTCTCGCTCTGTGCAGGTAACCAGATGGAGAGGAACACTGCGGCGGCTTAGCCAGTTTCAAATGGGTGTAGATGCTAGACAACCGCCCAGTCTCCATGGATACGCAGTGGTCACGCGGGTGAAACGGCACGCCGTCTGTGAGCGGCGACATTATTCCGATTGGTGTCGGCAGAACTTGGCATGCTTGGAGGACGAAGTTCCGGGGTGAGTGCATGTGTCGCGGCCCGATGTCAGCACACAGACCCAGTGGGGGGCTGGATGGTCCCGGTGGATTCACAGCACCGCTTTCCCACCAGGCCGGCCCACCTGCTCCTCAGCGGAGCCAAGCGAACCCCATCCCCATGCTGGCTACACACTTCCTGTTGAAAACGCACACACACAAAAAACACCAAGCTGCTCTAAAGAAAAGAAATTCCATATGAAAAAAAATGTAACTCATGGTTCAGTTTAAATAGCTCTAGGCATTCATGCATGTTTACACCCTCAGTGTGATCACATCTGTCCTTCTCAAAGGGAAATGGAGCACCGAAAGTTTCTTTTATATTTTTTTTTTACTTTCAGCAGAAATATCAAAAATTAGAACTTAGGGGCGGGGTCCGGCTTAAAACCAGGAAAGTAGAAGAAAGACAGGAAAAAAAGAGCTGATGCCTGCCTCCCAACTATTTTATATCCACTCAGCAAAAGGCTCAGGCAGGACGTGTAAATCATGCACACTCACCAGATTATCATCTGATCCCAAAACACACCAGCGATGTTCACTTCATCAAACACAGCTGTCAACACCTCTCGGTTTTTTCCCATATTTATTTAGTCCCCTGCCTCCATATAGAAGGAAAGTCTGTTGTTCTAAATGGCTTTGTCTCGAGCATACCAACATATGTAACAATGTTTTGTATATTGATATCGTGAGATGAGAGTTAATATTGATATTGTGCTATTATATATAACATATTCTTATTTTTACCCATATCGCCCAGTTTATGATCCCATTGACATGGGTAACTTCTGGAGCCTGAAGTTCTGTCTGGTACCACCATGAGGTAGATCTTGTTTGGGATTTAAGTGAAATGTCTCTGTGTGAAAAAGAATTATCTCATTAGTTAAAACTGCACCAGTCCATAAGCTGTTTTGTCATAATATGTGACGTCTGGCAGACACACCATGCAACTGTGCCGTGCAATAAAGTCTGAAGTCTGAACTGACTGACCGCAGCTCAAATGTGCGGTGGGACAATCAGGGAGTCGTAACACCGGAGGCGTGCGGGGCTGGACCCCTCTGGTGCCCGCTCGGCCTTTTATCTCACAAGTTAACGTGGATGGAAGAGCCAGCTCACCGCTCTACAAAAACCCATTATCCACCACAGGGCTGCACTTGTGCTCCTTTTCGTCCCACGTGAACGGAAAAAAAGAAGATGCAAAAAAAAAGCTCATCTCTGTGGCATTTTCTCCAGTCAATAGTAGCAGTGCCTAAATATATACTTTCCTCTGTTTCCTTTCTTTGTTTCGGCAGCAAAACAGTTAATCTGCTCTTGGTGTGCCTTGTGAAGGGGAGAGAGAGAGAGACTCGCATACAACCACGATGAGAGAGAGAGCAGGGAGGAGTGACTCAGAACATGTGACAGGGAGGGGGGGCAGTGCAGGTGGGTGGTGGTGAGATGAATGACTGAGGTGCGAATCCTTGTCGCGAATCCTTTCCTGGAGCATGTGGTGAGCTCATCTCCATCCCTGTGTTCAGCTCCGCGCCTCCAGCCCTTTGAGCCCCGCGTTTACACAGTCCTCCGGGAGTTTGTACTCGGCACACAAGCGCACCACAAGCGCCACGAGAGGCTACAAGCGTAACATCTACCAGTAATTCAGCTCCCAACGCGTCGCTATGTGAGGCAGCTCGGCTCTTTCCGCTTTATGTGAAAAATGTTAAACGCTTCCTCTTCACACTTCACCAGATAATCTGACCATTCTCTGCGCCTGTTGTTAGTTGCCTTGGTTACAAAGTCCTTCAGTGTGGCATCATAGTACAGTATCGTTTCGGCTCAATGCAGAGAGAGAAGCATCATTTGCTTGGGAGGAGGGTTTATGTTGTAAGCTGTGTATTGCTAAATTTAGAAGGCGTTGGTCTTTTGGTCCAAGAAGTTTGTTTATGTCTTGCGGAGATAAAACATTCATGTGTGTTACCGCAGGGATCAGTGTTACTATTGTGCCTTTCGTGCGGAGTAGGCAACGCTTGTTTTGAATGCTTCTATTGGATGAGCTCATTAAACGACTGCCACCTGTTCCCTCGGCCCAGTTTGCCTCCTCCTTCGAGTGTCGACGAAGATTTCGCAAAGCGGATTTCATTCAAAGTGAAATTGATGCGTCTCATTAAAGCCAATTTCCCCTCCTATTTCGTCTAATTAATGAATCACCTTCAGGGGAGAAACATAAACTTGTTTCTGGCTCTTGTAAACAATTTCTTCCCCTCAGTCACAACACACGCAAACACGCAAGGGCAGAGCCGGTGTGAGTATGTGCCCCGGGCTTTGGCACATCTGCCGTATATTGTACCGGCGACTGGGGGACTCGGGTCAACCAAAAGGTCAAACACCTTGTGGCAAAAAGGTCCAACAACACTGGTTCAGGGACATATCTGAAAGCCATAAAGATAAGGTCCCAGTCTCCTTAAATTGGCTTTAATCATTTTGTTGTAAGAGAACATGTATGACGTGAATGCAGATTGCCCTCGTCTTTACAGAGCTTCGTAGTAATGTCTTGGTTCACTCGCACTGATCTCACAGCGCCAATTTCAACAGCAGCACGAAGCTTTGTTTATTTTTTCATCTTTTCTTTCATTCTTTATAGAAAAAGCTCTATAAACCCACTGTACATAACCTGCTCGGCACCAAACAGCAGGCAGAGCCAGTTAAGAGACTAGCTGGGGAACATAGCGGAGCATTTAGCAGCTACAGAGATGGATGTATGTAGCAGCAAAAACAAACACAGGGCTAAAAAGAGAGAGAATTTCATCAGGGGGACAGAAACCCGACTCCAGATGAATGACAACGTCGCTCCGCTGCTGCTGGATGAACAAACAATTAACCGTACAACAACTTCACCGTCGTCAACATAAAAGGCTGACGTGTCAAATGTTCACAACTTGTTTCCGCTTCCTCCGAGTGGCCAAAGAAAATAAATGATTGTTGTTTTAATGTCCATTTTTACTGCGGCAATAAAGATCTTGGTAGATGCCACATGCTGTGGTGTGCACAAAATTAAACAGTTAAATCATTTCTTTTTATTTGCAGAGAACAATAAAATAACGTACTGTGAGTGATCAAGCCTGCTGGGCACGCGTGATTCATCCGTGTTCTTTGTAAGAAGACTCCATTTTGCTCCCTCCGGTGACGCCGGCCGTAAAGATTTCAGATTGAATTGCATACCGTCTGTACAGAAGTTGCCTGCTCTATTATAAAGCCCCTTCTCTCCCCATCTTCCTCCTGTCTGCCAGAGGCCAAACCTGCACCGTTTTTATGGCAAACGAGCAACGCTGAGCTTGTCATCATGCTTAAAGTCCATCTCAAAACCAGAAAGAAAAGCCCACACAGATCATGAAGCCTATTCAATCTTCCAACGTTCTTCCCCGCCAACATGTCCAAAAACAACGCAGCTGGCCGTCGCTGTGCGGCGATGCCAGAGCGCCATTAAGTCACGATTCAAGGGTCAACTCAAAGCACATGTCCGCCTGCGTCGCCACAGTGACAAACTACCAAGAGCAGGAGGGAGCAGCATCGATTGAAGTCATCCAGCTGACGGTTGTCTTCAAGGTCTGTCATGCAACTTTAATGAAAATAGATTTCCCCTGTCCTTCACCTGCGCAGCATGAAGACCAGTACAATATGTAGAGGAGGTATTAAATAAGACAGAGGATTCAATAACAGGACTGACACACTTGAAACATGACAAATAGATCTATCCCCCCTCAGAAATCCCTAATCAAATTTCCTACATTACATCTACAGTAGCTTGCGTGTGTTTTGCACTGCTAGTAATACAGTAACAGAAGGTGTCACTGGAAGTTTCCAGACATATCATCAGTTTCACGTTGCATCGAGCGGAACGATGCACGAAATGTCACCTGAGAAATTACCTCGCACTCTCAAATATCACAGAAAATGCCATCTTATTTCTTTGGCACGCAGTCAGCAAACAGCACAAATCAATAATGATACCTTCCATCCAGCGACAGCCTTTATCGCATCAACCCCCTGTTGTCGCCACCGCAACTGTGAATGAGAAAATGACAGCGCAGGCAAGCCGGGGTGACAAAGTAAATGGCAAAGATAGCAACGCTCCACACAGGGGGCCCATTACTCCTAATGCACAGTGGGAAAGGAGAGAATGTGCCGGATGAAGGCCGCGGTAACGTACGCGCCACCAAGCCTTTGCATAAGCGACTGGCTCGCTGAGGAAAATGTCTACAGTGGCAGCATGAATCAATGTTGAGGTGAAATATTAATCCACTTCCATTTAAAATTCCCCTTCAAATTTTGTATTTGTGGATGCGAGGCAGGCTGCCTCTTTGAAGCTGCATGGCGCCAACTAACCCTTTCACTAAAGATGAGGGTTGAGGCAGAAAACACTCCTGTTTGATTTCCTTTTCTTTTTTTCTTCTAGTTACCACCCTCTTAATCAAGATGGATGACTTTGACTTCATTTTTTTTAGCTGACACTAATTGTTGCCTGCTCTTAAACAGTGCAGGCAGTGTCACATGTCATTAAAACATAACTGCTGCTGTACAGCCCTCGGTGTTAGTGACTCGTTCCCAGATGCCTGTGACATTAAGCACCCAGCCAGAAGAGAATGGGACAGACCGCTGGCCCCTGCGGTAGGAGGATGTTCACCAACACAAGGAAGAAGAAAAAAAAAGTTTGGGGGGTCTTTATGAAAGGAACTCCACCAATTGTACGCATCAAAGTCAATCATATATGAAAAGAGCACTGTAAAGCCTTTTGTGGCGGCAGAGGGCACTACAAAACCTAATAAATGTGCAACGCCACTTTGTGTCACAATTTTAAGAAATGACAACAACCTGCGGATTTGGAGTCGGAAGGAAGTTAGCTTATACCAGACCTCTGCAGCACGCTTGAGGCAAGCAGCTCGAGGCTAGCAGCTCGAGGCTAGCAGCTCGAGGCTAGCAGCTCGAAGCTAGCAGCTCGAGGCTAGCAGCTCGAGGCTAGCAGCACGATCAAGGCAAGCAGCTCGAGGCAAGCAGCTCGAGGCTAGCAGCTCGAGGCTAGCAGCTCGAGGCTAGCAGCTCGAAGCTACATTTGCCACTATTAGCATAGCACAACTGAACGTTCGATCGAACCGCAATTATTTTTTTACATTTTCAAGTTACACCTGAAACTATAAAATACATTTGTATTTGAACATTACGATGCAAAAATGCAATTTTGTATTCCTTCGTGGAGGGCGGCAAGATATTACAAATGTTAAAGTTAGCGGAGGTTGCATTGGGTTACATCAAGGTGCGTTCAAACTCTGTTTTTAGTAATACATTTTTTTTTTTTAAAGGGAGTGTTTGTTGAAGCCCAAGAGATTTATTGTTTTGTTTTTAACCATGTTATCAGATTGGGTATCGAGAATCGTGGACTTAAACTGCCATTGGTATCAACGACTACATGTCTGGTATTGTGACATCACTAACTGAGACCTGCAGAGAGCCACTCACTATGCATGAATGAGCTCTCATAAGGATGTTGAAAATCAACCACGGATGGATGCATGTACAGTATTCACTTTTAATGCATCCATCATCTCTGTCACGAAACGGGAGCATTTCCTCTTTGGTGTCGAGATTAGCGGCTTAATGTCAGACTGCCACAGGTATCACCGCAGGATTTATTCACTGTAGTATCCCTCCTCATTTCGCTCTCAGTCACGGCACGATATTGATCCACTGACAGTAAATGGAGAGAGCGCGCACACAGCTATAAATGTGTTGCTGCAGTTAAGTCTCGGACTTTGTGACATCACATATTTCTTCAGTCAAGCGAGGGTGGCGTCGGCCCGGGTTAGATGGACGGAGAACAGCGACAGTGAAACTAGGGAAGCGTCAAAAGGAGCCCATTAACACAAATACCCAGCACTGAATCTGAGGTAATGGTGCTAGCCTTTAACATATGCAGTACTGCATGTCTGAAGTGACTGATTTTGTTAGTTTACAGAACGCTGTTTGCTATGCAAGAACTGATATTTAAGACATCATATTTATTTGCTTGACATCATAATTATGAAGCAGAATGCATCTGCAGGCTGTTTGGAAAGGATTTATTTAATTTTCTCTATCGTTTTATGTTTGGCTGTTTGTTGAGTGTAGAAAGAAACGTGAATAAAAAATATACAATTTAAATAAACATGTATATATGGGGGAAAAAGGGTTACGTTAAGTCAATACAACAGTCAGTTTCTGCAGTGGCTGAGTTTCCACGCGTGTTTGATTCCCCTCTTCAAAGCGGGATACTTGCGGTCCAGACACTACAGTTCTCATAAAAGGAGACCGTCCTATCTTATTACTTTAGATCTAAACCTTCCACACTTGAGGGATGTTGTCTCCTGCTTAAGTCATTAAACTCTCTTGTAGAATGCAGGTCCTTCACTCGTACTCAAAGGCAGCTGCTCTTATTTTCACACTCCGCCGACAATATAATGAAACACCACATTGGGAGCATCTCTGGCACACCAATAATGTCAGCACCCCCCAGTGACAATCCCTTCGCTCTGGTGTCAAAATGTGTACTTTACAGTCCACATAGAGAAAATGACTCCGTCCTCTCAGGTATTGGATAATCTCTCTGACTCTCCACATGATACCTGCGCTGCAGTATTTACCAATTTCTCCCCAAATATTGCCACTCAGTGTGTGTTTTGATCGAGTATGTGTACTCAGCATAGTATACACATGACTACCTATAAGGGCACACAGGAAGTTTGTTGAGTGGCTCTTGCAAAGGCAGCTTTAGTGGCAGAGGACTCTCGATGGCCCCATAACATTTTGAATGAGCACAAAGGAAGCCACATGCAAGGATGAGGACAAATACGTATATGAGGTACTTGCACAGTGCAATATGCACTGCGTGTAGAGAACCACAGGAGTAGTGAAGGCACAGGGTAATAAAAACCTTAATTGGTGCAATACATCTAGAGGAAGCAGACTTCCAGAAATGTATCTCACGGCTAATTCACACAGGAGTGACTTATTTCCATTCACTTCCAACGTCACTGTTACCCTTATTATTCCACCAGTGTTGGCATATTTGTACATCTGCAGTCGCCTTTTCAAAGCAATCCTCATATCTCCGCGCGTCTCCGCTTCGGATGCACAAAGTGCGAGTGGCTCCCCCAGGAGATCTGACTGTGTGCAATTTGCGAGGCTATGTGGCTGCTGCAGGCCGCTGGAGCACCTGGGGTCCACCGCAGGTCTGGACCTCTCCAGAGACCAAACAAATCATTACATCCAGCTCAGTGGTGACCCCGAGTGCATCCCTGATCTTATAGGCCTTAAAGACGCAACATACGGATGACTGGCAGCGCCCTATACGGTAGAAATGCTCCCCTGGTGGGATTTGTGGCTCAGCTGGCTTGCTGTTACATAATGTACACACCTGAGTTTCAATCTAAATAGTGGATTAATAATAATGAAAGTCAAGAGGCCGATTGAGACTCGATTAGGCCAGTCTAAGTCTTATTAAATCCTAGAACTGAATGTCAGAGTGCCCGCTCTCTAACGCTCCTCTGAGGCAGGGAGCATGCAGGAGTTCAGAGAGATTAGTGTCAGTGTCTCACAGGCTGTTACAGTAAAAGCCTTATCTATTCACTGCATGCTGGTGGTAACAGGAGTGCTTCCCTATGAACAAAAGCTGTTGCAAAACACTGTATATGGCACATTTCCAAATGGGTAATTAATTTTAATGTGTAAAAAGGTCATCAGTGCATGTGTTTTGTGGAACAAAAAATATTTTTTTTCTTTTCTTTTCCATGTTTAATGACTATTTACCTCAGATAATCTCAATGAAAATTACACATCATAGGTGAAGTGATTCAATTTCCATTAAGGTCTTGCATTTACATTTAAAATATTGTATCGTCAGCTGCTATTGAGCAGTGAGGCTGCACTGTTTTAAAGCCTGATTTCTAATTCCAGACACTTCTCAGGAGAAAAGGCAAATAAAAAAAATACAATGTCAGACCTTTGACATGATATAGTGCCTGTATGGTTTTCCACAGTCTTCCCTGTGGGAGGCTCAGCATAAGTCATGAAAATGATCGTTGTGTGTTTGAATGTTGCTCAAGTGTTTGTGGCATCAGCATCCCCACAGAGTTGCAGCATCAGCACTCTACACAGATGCGTGCCTGTGGAGCAGGTGAAGACTTAGTGCTGCCAGCTGAACTCCTGCAATATAAGAACTACAAGACTCTTTTTGCTGCAGGAATTCAGGATGATGAGGAGCTCCTACGTTTATTTTTCATTCTTGCATTCATGCTGCAACTACAAAGTTTGCCAAGTCCCAACAAAAAAACAACAACAACTCACTGGTGTCTATTTGCCTAAATTTCAATAAATGCGTATGGGTGTACTTAGTTTAGGAAGCATGTTGATGTGTGCAAATCTAATGCATTTATATCTAAAAACAGATTTGTCTTCATCCAAATTATGTAAATATATGTGTTAGGCATAGATCTAATGGTGGGTTAATTGACGCCAGGCATCAATCCATTTGGTCTTCATTCTGCACAATGTTATGTATATATTTAGATACATCGATAACGGAGGGGGGGCATTTAAAGTAATTCCGTTTAGTGCTTTTCTTTTCTTTTTATCAGCATTCTGTTGCCGAGTTGATTCCAAAACCTGTTCGGCTATTCAGAAGAAGAAGACAAAAACATCCCAACTTACCGTGACTGCAAATTGCGCCTCTAAACGTAGGATCCAGTAACTGTCAAAGTCGAGTTTGTCCTCGGAGAACCCCCCTCAGTCCTATTACACTAAACGTCCCTGTGTGAAGTTGAGAGGAATAAAAAGTACTTCGTCGAAATGCGTGCGCTCCTGCAGCCTGTGGTGCTGGACCATCTGTTGTGCCTGCGCGCGTCGAGCTCTGCGCGGAGAGGAGGAGAGGGCGGTGTGAGGGAGTCCAGCGTCCAGAGCGCACAGCGGAGAGGAGCAGGACAGCGCGAGAAGGGTCAGAGACAATCTGAGCGCGTTCAAGTCCCAGCCCACTGAACACGCGCAGCGTGTTATCCTCTGCAGAATCGGCGCGCGACGTGCTGCCCGTGGGCTCTCGCTCACAGTGGAGGGTGCACCTGTACGCTCACTTCCCCCACAGTCTTATTTAACCTGTGCGGTAAAACGTGGATGAGCGATGGATGTGAACACTTCCGTTCACACTATCGAGCGTCTACTTGCACCCGGCCAACAATTTAGGTATAGTTAGCTGGCTAGAGGCTTTCTTAACAGTTACAGTAATGGCAGCCCAACAAGCGACAGAGTGCGGGGAGGAGGCTGTGGTGGAGGAGTGGGTCATATTAGAACTTCTACCCAGCAGATAGGAGCACACATAACTTGTAATTTGTTTTTTCATTTAAGATTTTTAGTGTTCAGTCAAAGTTTGGTTAAAACTACATGGTCTGGTATAGGAGAAGTATACAAATATTACACGCATACAGTATGACAACAGTAAAACCTGTCCAAGTTGCAAGAATCATATATAAAAAGAAGATTTTTAAAGTGAACATTTGCACATACTGGACATTATGTAATTTGCCTGACTAATAGGCTGCATGCAGTTCTATATGACTCACTCCACTCCACAGTGTGATGGACTAGGACATAAAAGCAGCCCTGGAGGAGCAGCTCAACACATCTGGGGTCCACATGTCAACACACATCAGAAATGAAACATAAGGGGAACCGTAATACTGTAAGCAGTGGATGCTCATTGATTGAGACACCCGGAGAGCAGATGGTTTTCACTCAATGTGACAGATACTGTACGGTGCCCCACATATGTTCAGAGAGATGGTATCAAAGGTCAAAATAATTCAGTCGCTAATAGAAACTGGAGTTACATGCTGAGGTTTATAAATTTCTGTTTTTATTTTCAAATTGTGTCCCCAACAAGCTCAGAATATAGCTCAAAAGTCACAAAACCAACAGAAGTGCATCCCTCCTCCGAGCACTGCTGCCTCCGCACCCACATGTGCTGAAATCTGCTGAGGCGGGCGGAGATGGAGCCTCCCACCCGGGATGAATATTTTTGGCGGGCCACAGACAACATTGACCCCGGTGTCGCTGGGTGCCATCTGCAACCACCGAGAGAAAGCCAAGCTGCCATACTGGCCATTTACGGCACGCTCCAACTGGGATCACGCTCATTCAGCTGCTCACGAAGGGCTCGCCAGGCTCGGTCCCCCTCGAGGGGGAGAAGAGCACCGTAGCATATCCAACTATAGAGGCGACTGCGGCTCGGGTGTTGGAGCTGGGTCGTTTCAATCATAGCATCGACGGTTCGATCCTGGTCTTTCTGGGGGGCACCTTGCATGGTAGCCCCACCATCAGTGTATAGTGTGATTGATGACATGTAGTGGGGGCGACTTTGGGTCAGTGCTTAGCAAGTCTGTCTTTCAATCAGAAGGTCGGCGGTTCGATCCCAGGCTTCGGTAGTCCATGTCGTTGTGTCCTTGAGCAAGACACTTAACCCTCATTGCTCACCGTTGCTGTGTCTGCAGTCTACTGTAAATAAGTCGCTTTGGATAAAAGCGTCAGCTAAATGAAATGTAATAGTGTTGGAGTTCTTTGACAGGTGGGAAGACTAGAAAATGTTAACTCGTATCACATGCCTGTGTTTTTTTGCACGCAGGCTTTGAGACGAATTGAAAACCATATCAGCTGACCAGGTTTTTTGTGGGGGGTTCACAAACACAAGACTTGAACTTGTTGATTTTTTTGGGACTGTGAACTTTCACGTGAACTAGTTGATTTCAATCCGTATGAACCTTAACTTTGAGCTATAGCGTGACATGTGAACCTGACCAATTCTGATCGGTTATATGAGCTTTCGTTAAATTTTTTCCATAAATACTGATGATTGAGTCCCAATTCGTCCTAGTCAAAAAATGTGAGCTCACCCATGATAATATAAACCGTGACATTCTTTATATATTCTGTCATATTCTTGTTTATGAAACATGTTCAGGTTACTCAAGTTCAGAATAACAGATAATGAAGCTGAAGATGTCCCTGGGAAACATTTATCTGTCTAGACTAGATACACGCCGGGCACCGCAACAACACTCACTCATGTTATCAGAATGTTAGACCAGGTGCAGTAGACTGGCCATGGACGCCCCAGTCTTGTGAGACAAGGGATGATATGTGTCTTTCCTCCTCCTTGACAGGTTAGAGCCAGTTAGATGTTAGGATGATGCGATGAAACCTGTGACGAAAATGTATGTATAAAACAGCCAAACATCTGGTTGTTGGGCAGTTGGTTTCCAACCTGCGTGTTGACGAAACGACTCCCTGCTCTTGCAGCGCTTATACTTTGCTTGTGATTAGAGGCATCCAATAATTACAACGCTAACACCCGTTTAAACAGAGCTCCATATGGCTTTAAGTCGCCATACTGACCCGAGCCAACCTTCGGTTTGTTGGCATGAATCAGAGCAGTCCATACTCATTCGGGAAGCCAAAGGAGTATATTTGTCCTTTTACACAGGGTTCAAGATAATGCACCGCAAGATAACAGTAAACGCACCTCTCGAGCTTGAATGTACGGCAGACTGGCAGAATGGTAACAAGCGTGAAACAAGGCAAGATTAGCAACGCCTAAGTGCTCGGGAGCAGTTGAAAAGTGTTCACGGAGCGACGTCTGATGTGTTCAGTCACTTTGTCTCCTGTCACGACCACATCAGTGATGTAATGAGGCGAGCAGTAGTTACTGCACAACGTCAACTCAGCTTCCGTCTCTCAACACTGGGACAGAAGAGGCAGCTGGGGATCTGTCGCCAAGATGTCGCGTGTGGGGGCCGATCACTGCCGAGGATCACTCTGTGATCACTCTGTGATCACTCTGTGGATGGAGTGCACGCTCTCTGTGGGCCGAGACGAGGTCATACAGTAGCGGATGGAGTTGCTTGTCGATTCATTGACAGCGAGCCCGTCAGCGTCGGCTGTGATGTGTGTTTTATCTCCTCTCGCTCCAGTCTCCGAGTGAACACTTTGTCTTCCACCACTGCACCAATAAAAATGTCACCGCCTGTTGTTGTTCCCTTGTCACAGCGTGCCAGAAATAAGAATGCCCCTCTTATTTTGGTGACCATCCATGGACGGATGGCAGAAGCCCTCTACATGACGTCATCTCCTGAATCAAGCTTTTCAAGAGAGAGGCCTTCTGAGATGTAAAATCTGGAGAGGGAGGAATCCAGAGGGAGTGCTGCTGACATTTTACCGCCACATTTAAAAGGTCTGAGCCGGAGGTATCAGCATCAGGTATCAACAAAAGGGTTTATTTGAGAAGGTTTTTAACTCTCACACACACACACACACACACACACACACACACATTATCGCTCTCAGCTTTCAGTTTTGAGGCTTCATACTCACCAAATAGTCTTTTTTTCTTACCCCCATTTCTCTCTCTGTCAGCATGCAGGAGTTTGCATCTTTATTCCTGGAAGAAAAGGCCACATGAGGAGTTTATGTGATCGCATGACAGGGACGTTGTTATTGCGAGTCACATCTACCAGAGGAAGGGTGAATGTTTCCCCATTACAGCCCATCACAGCACTCAGAGGCCTCTTTAAAGCCAGCAGATCATCCACTTCCCCCTTGGCAGGACTTTTTTAGCATCCAGCATCATAGCCGGCGGTGAAATTAAAATTAAAATTAGAACAACGGAGAGGCTGCAGATACTAGGAGTGTTTTGTTTTTTACTCTGTTATAAAATACATCAAAAGAGAGTGCTCTTGAACTAAAATAACCCCCCAACAATGAATATGAGAGTGGTTAGTGGGCAGCACTGGCTGTGCTCATGACGGATATTCTTTTACCTGTAAAACGACTTTCAAATGTAAAATAGAAATGTAGGGCGTTTCTTTTATATCTTTTTAGTCCTTTAAATGAATTAGACATGCCAACTGTTAAATGTCTCTGAACACTGAACAAATCCCAGTATATCTAGCCTTTCCTCAGAAGCAAAGAGATTCTAACTTTGGATAAATTATGAATTTGTGGAAATGAAATATTAGATTAGGAACAAAGGAATTACAAAAGAGTTTAGTTACAGTGAAACAAAAAGCTGATCAAAGAAAGTACTTCAAACCGTTCCTCTCTTATAAAGATGATTCCCTCCAGAAGGGGATTGTGTTTGTATTGAACTTAAGTGTGGGCATCCAGCCAAGTGGAAGAGCTGTTCAAGTCTCTTCATGTCTGTGTATTTATGGCAGGTACTGTATATTAGTATTTGCCAAGATTCCCCGTGCTATTTCTGGCTCTCCTGAAATAACTCCTGTGAGCTCATTTTTGTCAAAGGCTGTTAGGACTTAGTTTAGATTATATGAATGAACCGCGGTCACTGTGGTGTTGAAGCTCCACAGTTTTACTTATATATATATTTAACAGGGATAAAGACTGTGAGCTATAGGTGAATGTTAGAAAAATAATTTACACTCGATACCGGGTCTTGGTGGTCATGTCAACAGGTCATTTATTCTGTTGCAAGAGAGGAGCAGATACAGATATACAACGTATTGCTTCACTAATTGTACATCCACAAATGCTCAAAGAATAGATGAAAACCTTCCTCCTTATATCCCATACTAGCAGGTCATCATGACGTCTTTGTACAAACAACAATGTTCTGTCCTTAGCCAGCTGTTATCCCATATGATTGTGGTGATGGTGGCCTCTCCCCTTCACAGCCCAAACATATGATAAGTACTTCAGTCATGGAAATGCAGATCTAGCTGGTTTGCTTAGTATACAGGACATAAGACACCTATGGGGGGGGGGAAAGTTCATCTAGAAGTCACAGGTCATACAATAATAGAAGAAATAGAAGAAAGAAAACAATTTTTTCCCAACAGTGAAAATGATTAATCTGCACTACATCTCACATTTTGGGAAATCCCCTTATTCGCTTTATTGCAGAAAGTTAAATGAGAAGATTGATGGAAATAAAATATGCCAATCAGCACATATAAAGCTCACAAATGAACACATGTCGTGTCATCTTGTCATCACTGTGAAGTTAGTGGCCAAGAAAAATTGCAGCACATGACCCCCCTGTAAAATATGTTTTTATTAGATATTATGTATTTATTTTTGAGTTTCAGAGGTGCTGGTGGCAGATTGTCTTGCATTGCTTACATACAGTATGTATATTGAGGTCAGTATACATATGTTATATACAGTATAACATATATATACATATATATATACGCTAGCTACGATAAGGAGGCGAGATGAGTCACGTCTAGATTTTGAACTCTCCCCGGCGACTGTAAAAGTCATCGTCAGCGCCTCGTGCCAAGCTCTTTGGGTCCATCTGCCAGACTGAGATCACACCACGAGATTGGAAGGATGCCAACATTGTTGTAATCCTGTCGTGTGCCTGGAAGTAAAAAGACAAAGATGTTTGTGTTACATATTACATCGTATTGATTTCCAAGCAGTGACCCAAAAAAAGGCTTTTACACACCACCAACTCCACCGTCGTTGAGGGCATGCAGAATGGCCTTTTGTTGCTTCACATGTCCATCCTCACAAGAACGATATGGATGAATGCGTCCAAAAGGTTCATATACAACCGTTTTAATGACCATCCTGAATGCACGCAGTGAATACCCTGGGAACACACACATGAGCCTTCACTCATCATCTGCTGTTCTGGTCATGTGACCATGCCCCAGTCCACCAGCTTTCTCAATCCTGTGTGGTCAGTTCAATGATTTGATCAGGTATGCAGAGATATGCACAAACTCTTCCAGGCTCCCTATCCTCTTACTCCAACAGGAATTTGCAGAGTTCCCTCTGAAAGGGAGGTCCGTGAGGAGGAAGTGGTGTTTATGGCTGGGAGGCGACCGTTCGGCGGGTCTACGGTGAAGAACAGGTCAGCCATACCGTAATGTTAGGCATCTCACTGCCACGCTGCCAAAGCGCTGCTCGAGGCAGAGGAACGCGTGTCGCTGTTACTTCCTGGCCTCACAGCTTCATCCATCAATAGAAGACATCAAGAGGTCAGGGGCATCCAGGAAGAACAGTAGCAAAACACCCGCCTATGCCAAGTTTGATTCTTAGCAACAACAGTACTTCCAGCTTGTGTTCGAAAGAGCACAATTACTTGTTTGTTGTTGGGAAGCCAGTGAGGGATCATGTCCTTCCTGCTGCTTTAGCAGGCATTGTGGGGGCGTGCTGATTTAGGTACACAAAATATGATCCATGAAGTCCAGTTTGAGTTTGAAGGCTTCTCAGATACCAAAACACTGCACATATTGTATGCGTAGTCACGACAATCGCGAGGTAGACAGTAGATATTCGGTGGTCACTTGCAAATGTGTTCTGCTCGACCACCCTGCGTTGTTTTTAACACATTTAATTTGATTCAGCAATTTAGACAACCGACTTGAGCTCACCACCATCCTTACAGCATTCTTGTCTCAATGCAACATATATCAAACGCACCTTTTTTTATCATGGCGGTGTATTTAGGCCGTCAGGGCTCTGCTCACCCTTGTGGTGACACTCACCTGACTGCTCTGCATCCACTTGCCGCTGCTGCCGTTGTTCATGTAGCACAAGCCCAACCTTCACAGACACAACTCTGACTCTCGGGAGGGAAGTCTTCGTCAAAATAATACGTTTCATGTACGATAGCTTTGGCAACAGAGTTGTTGTTCGGTGATCTGAGTAAAAAAGTATCTTTAGTTCCATGTATGATGAATTCAGGTGGTGAGAGTGGGGCGTAATAACCAAACATGTTCATTATAGATCAAAATATAAATCTCAGCACATGACACTTACTGTAAGTCATGCTCAGTGGGCAGTGTGACGGCAGCATTATAATAAAAAGTTTACGTTTAACGTTGAATCTGACTGTAACAACATAGGTTGAGTTTAAGATCATCAGCGACCAACAAAACATGTTCTCATGCAAAACGTCTGCTCTGGCGGTTTGGCTCACACCTGAAGTCATGTGTGTATGTATAGTTCGGTGATCTGAGTCGCCCAATACTGTGAACTACTTTTGAATCACAGCCGCATCACCAACAGAGGTGATCCACAGACGGATGGTTTCCATGACAACATTATTTGATAAGCCCTCTCAAAGCGATCAAAAGTGAGGAATAAAAAGCCACCTACTCAATAAGTCATCGACTGTTGAGAGCAACTCCATCACTGCTTTGTGCAATTTGGACATTATTTTTGCAGAATGACAGAGGTTTCTTCAGGTGGAGGTCTTTGTGTCTTTGTGAATCAAAGTGCAGCTGCATGCGGGTGCACGGCGTTCCCCTCAAGGTGCTGCCACTAATGCACTATCAAAAGAGACGGAGGAGAGTCAGAGGGGATGACAGCCATGTGAGGCGAGTGAGTCTGCTCTGCAGAAATGTGATGACGAATTGGTCAGTTAAGCTTGTGAGACGAAGAAAAAAAAGTAAATTATTTTACAACTTCTTATCTTTTATTCATTCATTACAGATTAGATGACACAACTTTACGGATGCAACCATGGCAACCTGGAGAATAGGATGCAGCATCTTGATAGGCTGTCGCCGCTGCAACTAGGCAGCCTGGTTGCATAATGCTCTCAACCTTGGCTTTGATGTGTTCCTCTTTATGTCGTTGTACCTGCAGTGAATGTTCACGTAATGCGTTTTAGACAGAGACAAAAAAATGCTTGCATTTAATGGTGAGAGAGGTTAAAGTGATACAGGAGAGCTTAAAGGAAAAAGGGGTCAAAGATCAAACGCTGTTTCCAAATAGTAGAGGAATTAGTCTGCATATCAAATCCTTCCAGTCATTCCCTTGGTATGTTAATAATGTTCTCCATCCATTGTACTCAGAACACAGCAAGATATCAGTTGAAGCAATTAGCTCACAAATTAACAGCCCGTTACTATCGGCATGTGTGTGTGTGTGTGTGTGTGTGTGTGTGTGTGTGTGTGTGTGTGTGTGTGTGTGTGTGTGTGTGTGTAGGGTGGATTAGCCCCAAAACTTTGCAAACTACTTCCTGCAGACTTGCGCAGCAGAGAGAGTTTAGCTTCTGTCAAAGCCATCTGGTGCTCCTTTAATAAAATGTGTTTGAACTGAGTCACATTTTGTATGTTTCTTTCCAATTGGGCTCTCCATTTACGCAATGCTGTGCGGCGCATAGAAGAGAGAACAGCGGCACGAGGAGACAAAGTAGTGTTGATGGTGTGTGTGTGTGTGTGTGTATGTGTGTGTGTGTGTGTGTGTGTTAGAGAGAGCTGGTGGCAGTGTGTGGGTGGGTGTTGGGGGATGGGGGTGTAGAGAATTAGAGTATAAATGTCACTTTAAAATGCAGCGCCTTCCCTCGAACACATGACCGTCACTTCACCCAGTTAAAGTCTGATTTCCATTTCGTTCCCTGTTAGAGACACGTTATGGATTTCATAATGAAGCATGTTATGAATCACAATAAAAGACACATTTACATGCTTTCAAGGAGTCTATTAAAAATTTGGAGAGTAATGGTGACAAATTGTGCGTATTCTGCGATTCAAAGGTTTTAACCGTGATGATGACTTCTGTTTTTCAGCAACGTAAGCAAATTATTCTTCTTTGGATTTATTGAGTCAATATACACAGCAAGCTATGTGTGTGTGTGATTTATTGAGTCAATATACACAGCAAGCTATGTGTGTGTGTGTGTGTGTGTGTGTGTGTGTGTGTGTGTGTGTGTGTGTGTGTGTGTGTGTGTGTGTGTGTGTGTGTGTGTGTGTGTGTGTGTGTGTGTGTGTGTGTGTAAGTGTGTGTGCTGAAGTAGAGACGAGGGGTGAGAGGGAAACATAGAGCAGAGGAGCTGACCTCAGAGTAGACACTTCCCCTGCTCTTAATTACCAGCAATACCAGAGAGAAAAGTTCAGTTAGTTCATCTGCGGCGCGGGCACTATGCCTTCTTCTCCCGCTCGACAACCCCACCCCCCTCCAATCCACTCAGCACAGTACCACAAAAACAAACGCACCCTTAGCCCTTTGTGACGTCCACATTTAATGATGCTCTTGTTGGGATGAAATAGGATTTTTTACCCCTACTTCCAGGATTAATCAAGAATATTTCAGTGGCGTGCAAGGTCTGTGCCATTGCCTGGTAGGGAAGGCAAACTGGATCGGCACTTTACCCCCATCATCTTCCAATGACGCCGCAGCAGCTGGAGAACCGACCCGTCTGGTCCGCAGCTGTCGACCATCTTAGTGATGGGGGAACATTGGACGGACGTCATGGAGCGTAATGGGCGATTTTACTCACAGTAAGTAGGGGGTCAAAAATGATTCTCACATGTGGAGTTGGATTATCAACACTTACTACACGACTACTTCTTATCTTTAGCATCCCACGGTGCCTAATGAGTCTCATTAGAAAGCAGTTAACAGTAAAACACATGCGTATGTGTTGCGCAGATTGTTGCAGGATGCATTTCAGCTCACCCTGGATGCTCCCATATGTGTTGCGCGACAAGGTCAGCGCAACACATATTTCACACTAAACAAATTCAATATGGCCCAAAGTGGAATCAGTGTGCGGACAAATTGCACTGAAGATAATGTATCAAATAACAGGCTAAATCCAATTTCACAAACACATCCCCTTGAGGTACGATTCAGATAGCTTGACTGCTGATCCTTACTTGCACACACACACACACACACACAGAGGGAGGGAAGAAAGAGGGAGCAATCCCTTATTGTATTCCTACAGATATCAGGGAAATGAGATTTTTAAGGGAGCGAGCATCTTTCATCTTGCCACAACCCATCAAACAATGCTTGTTCACAATGGATTTTCTATCTATAAATGGACACGGTGAAGTGCCGTTCATTAATTTCATTGGCTTGTTAATCCCAATCACACTGAGCTAGCTTGGAGCAGGAAGAAAAGGGGATTACATTCCAAGGGTCTCCTATAGGTCAAAGGGTCACACACACACTAACACATAAATATGCATTTCTTAATAATATGCAATCTTCTAGTCTCACCGAAAGCATGCAGCCCATGAAAATGACAGCAAATATGAACTGGATATTTTTGCAAAATTGACATTGCTTGAGATATCTGATAAAGGAAATATACGCATCCACAGGGCAGATGTTAGCCTTCCTTTAACAAGTCTGGCGGATACCTTTTTGACCAGTAAAGCCCATTCTCATCACACCTCTGCTCGTAATCCACAGGAGTCGGAGGAAACCTGTCTTAACGGCTTTGTTTGCTTGTTCCGTCCAGCAGAAGTCCAGGATGTTTACTTCATGTCAGCAGACTGCAAAACTCAAAACTCCCTCCAGCCAAATGTTTCTGTGAGATAGTGCAGCTCTCCAGAATACAGAAGCCCTTTAATGCAGGACCTGGCAGCGTTAAGGACTGTCAACCGGCCAAGAAAGACGGATGAAGTGTTCAGAAACGGGGGGAAATTTATAGATTATGTTTGTGATCTGCAAAATGAGTATTGCCAATATAGTTTTCAGATATTTGTCCAAGTTGAAGAAGAAGAAGAAGAAGAAGAAGAAGAAGAAGAAGAAGAAGAAGAAGAAGAAGAAGAAGAAGAAGAAGAAGAAGAAGAAGAAGAAGAAAGTATACTTTATTAATCCCCTTGGGGAAATTCTTCTCTGCATTTAACCCATCCTTAATTAAGTGGGCTTCCCTGTGAGGCCACCAGTTAGTGCACTCAAAATGAGTTCCCTTTTGCAGTTTCCCGTGCAGCGTAAAATGTGAATGGCGATGCGTTCACGTACTCTTGCACTTGATGCAATAATAGATAACTTCAGGATTTATATTTTCAACGTGCAGGTTGTAATGAAAAGAATCGACATGCTCTCCTCTCTTACCTCCATCCAAATATTTTTTTACAATCCACACAGCCGTCCAATCACGAAGCGAAGTAACCTTGAATGACGTATCGTCGGTTTCGGAAAGTTACAGGAATGGTTGGACACGTCATAAACTGAAACCATGGCAACAGACAGCAAGCGTGTGTCAGCAGTGTGCATCACTTTTTTGTCACTTATTGTGTCCTCTATTTGCAGCCCGGGGGGGGAGTGAGGGGAGGAGTGGGGGGGGGGAGTTGTCAAATTATCAATTATTAATGTCCCCTTAAACTAAGAAAAAGAGGGAATGAACCACATCGTCATGTGACTACGAATCTTTGACCTGAACTGAACAAAATGGAACGATGAAGCAAAGTGACTCGTGATTAACACCTCTAAGGCCGACTCTCTCAGCTCCCATCGTGATGTTGGACCACAGTGGGTCATATTGCTGGTCGGTCACATATATTGAAATCCTTCACAGAGAATTGCTTTTTGGATTGTTGTTTAAAAAAGGCCTTGTCTGCGAGAGTATTTCCATTTGTCAGCAGGAGAGTACAATCAAAAGGTCACGCGCACTGTTCCTTCATAAGCTAAGTGACGCTCGTGGCATCACATCTTTTCTCAGTAGAAGGATGAATCACTGAGAGCAGAGCAGGTAGCCCCAGGAGGCGGCGAGCACAATGGCATGGTTAAAGAAAGCCCCGGGGTGAGTAGTGTCAGTCACCAACTCCCCACAGAGGCCAACCGGCCCTCAGAACGCTCCCCACTGGGAAGATTAGAGAATCAGGCCTCGTGGCGATGCACTCACTCGCACCTCTACTCATGTCAAGGTTTTGCCAAAATGGGTTTGGTTATTTTGTAACCATACATTCATGCTTTTATTTATTTAAAAAAGGCACTTATTATCTCTTTTTTTTACTTTGAAAGGAATCAAACGCTGCCTCTCCGTGTTCTCTCGACCTTCTGAGATTGCCTCAGGATTTTCTAATGAACAAACTGGACAGAACAAAACCATCCATAATGCAGGTTGTGCAATAACAGAAATAGTATTACACATTCTTCAGAGGAACATAATCCATTATCCAGTATCACTTTCTATTGAGTATCTCTTCGTCCAGTACTGCCACGAGCCAACACCAACAGGCAACATCGCCACACCTGTTTTTCTTAGCCCTTGCTCCCTTGCAGAATCAATATTGAGTCTCACAACAGGGGCGACTGTGGCTCAGTGGTTAGCAAGTCAGTCTTTCAATCAGAGGATCGGTGGTTCAAACCCCGGCTCAGCCAGTCCATGTCGTTGTGTCCTTGAGCAAGACACTTAACCCTCATTGCTCACCGTTGCTGTGTCTTCGGTCTACTGTATACTGTATATCATGTAAGTCGCTTTGGATAAAAGCGTCAGCTAAATGAAATGTAATGTAATGTAATAACAACAACTGCAGATTCACTACGGTTCTGCTGATATCATGACCCAGTTGACTTGTGTCTTGCTTTTGCTTTTCGTCCTCCGGACACGATCGCTAATTATCCCTCAGGCTGCAGCTGCTTGCTCAATGGCTGGTGTTGGTGGCGGAGTAAAAAAGGCTACGCTGCTCTCTTCAAACATATTTTGCTTACAGCACTCGTCACATCTTGTGTTCTGTTGAATCACCACTCGTCTCGCATTGCACAACTTTGGGCAGAGGGAGATCATGACTTACCTTGGCCCGGTAGCTGGATTCTCACAATGTTAGTAGATCATACGAGAATCCCAGCATAACTTGCCCCATGAAAATCCACTGGATCAAGTGAACCAATCAGCGCTCTGCTTGCAGCTAAAGGCGTGGTTTAGATCTGTGGGACGACTCAGAGCGGTGACCGTTCGCTCAAAACAAAAAGGCCAGTGCCTAAGGAGGTTAGCATAGATGCTGCAATAGTAGCTATTTCTTTGTATTTTGCATTGACAGAAGAGAAAAAAAAAACAGCACAGTAGGCTTTCTTTCTGATGTAAACAATGTGTTCGCTCTTCTCCCGACTTGTTACGGCAAGAGTTTGACTGATGGTTTGTCTAAAGTGCCCGCTCTTTTCCAAACTGTTTCCATCGACGGCATATTGGTGTAAACATGAAGCAACTAGTGAACACAAACATTGCCAATGTCTCAACATGTTGGCCATCGGGAACGCAACAAAGCCAGCAAATACCCCCCTACACACACACACACACACACACACACACACAGAGAAGCTGGCCATGAAATTTTAATGCCTGCTCTCACGTGCGGTTTCCCTTTTTCGTTTTACCACGGAGGCAAAAAAAGGGAAGAGCTGATGAAAAGGATTAAGGTTATAGTGTGGGATGTTGTGTTTGTGTAATCATCACATTTTGATATGTGTTAATGGAATACTATTCAACCTTCTCTTCAAAACACGTTGCACTAGTGCACAAACATAATCAATTGAGCTGATGTACAGTGCAGACACACCAAACCATAAAGGAGCATCTTAACTCCTTTATCCTTTATCCAACTCTCTGAAATAATAAGCTTAAAGCTGTTAACATGTAAACTGCAAGCATTTATAATGAGGCAAACGCAAGAGGCTCCAAATCTGAAGTATAAAATAAAAATGCATCCTGCCTCTTTAATACCTACGACTAATGTGCAAATTGTTTTCATGAGACAGTGCCAGACTTGTGGGCAGGAGATAAGGATTTGTGCATTTGTTGCACTGTTGCAGCAAAAATTCCAGCTTAAAAAACAGATTTGTTGGAAAAGGGCCAGTCAAATATTTTACATAAAATTAATATTGATAATGCAGGTGGAGGCTGAGTTAAACCATGAGTAAAACAACAGCAACGATTATATCTGAGTCACATGGTATCACACTAACCTGCATGACTGCGTGCGCCACCCACTCTGCTGTGACCTTCCAGTATGATGTATACATTCAGTACAGTGGAGTTCATGTCTCTTCCATGGACACTCTTTGTGTTGCAAGTTAAAAACCTCTACTTCAAATCTTTACTACTTAAAGTAGTTGACTTCCGCGCTGTCACTTTCGACCCTTCAGGTGGAAAGGCCGGCGACCTATTAAGAGAAACAAACACACAAATGGCATCCACAGGGGGTTTTGTCTTCAGGTATGAAGTTGGATCTGCTGGAGATGTTTGTGTGGACCCCCTGCCACCTGTGAGATCTCTGATGTGCATCAGTGGCTGAATGTTACCAGACCCCTCCAAACACAGATTGTGAGACAACGTTAAAGCCCCCAACCCCTCCTACATAAAAGCAAGACACCCTGACTGTAAATCTGTATTCATTTTTGGTTGTTTTGCGTCTCTTGGAAGTTATTTTATGCCTCTCTAAGTGTTTTACTCCTCTTGGTGGTTGCTGTGCATCATGTGGCTGTACCCATGTGATCTATTTATGGTTGTTGTACATGTCTTTGTAGCCATTTTGCATAGGCCTGTTACAGGTTCATCTATTGTTAGTGTTCAGCATTTCCACTATCACTGAGAAAAAGAAAAAAAAACATAGAAGTCCTGAAACAACTCAGTGGGTGATCTGTGACGCTGACATGAAATGAGAGGCAAGAAAAATCGACATCGTGGGGAGATGAGATATATGTAATGATGAGTGTAAACGAAGCTGAGATGTGAATTGAGCCTCCCAAGCTAGCATGCTGCTCGCCGCACCCCACACAGTGTCTGCATTACAAGCAGCTGGTAGGAGGTGAGATGCGTTTGACATCTGCTCGTGGGCAGATTGTCTGTATGCTTTTACATTTTTCAGGGAGATGAGAGGCTCTCCATTGACTGGGAAGATGGACTTTCTTCATACAGCCAAAAGTCACAAGTGGACATCTGCTGTAAGAGAATAGTAGAAAACATTTTTATTTTTTTACATGGCTGCATGAATACATCACTTGAGTCGTAGTTTTGGACGCTGTCCACTTAGCATTTCATTAATAGATTGGTGTATTTTTGGCCAAATGGAGAGTGCGTTTGCTGAAAACAAAAACTGTGAATACCTTGCTTTCACTGAAATATGTTGGCAACATTTCCAACCGTGTCCTTAATCCAAGATTCAAAATGACATGATTCATCAAACATTGCCCACTGCCTCTTTTTTAATTTCAGACTTATGTTTGAAACTGATAACCATGCCTAACTGACAACCAATTGTTCTGTGTGCAAAATGAAATAACAATAGATTCATCTGAAACCCAATCCTCTTGACACAGATACAACATTGTTTGATAAGGCGGATCTGCAAAGCTGGAGGTGGTCAACATGAATACACTCGTGTTTTTGTCCCATTTGGATGGTGTGTTTAGTAAATTACTATTTTATCAGAAAATCTCAGATTATATGTGCATTTCAGGCAAAAGAAAGAAGAAAAAACATTTTCCACATTTCAGGAAAATAGTGCAGTCAATGTCATCTGTCAGATGAAAAGATCAATACCTCTCTTATGTCTGTGCATGATGTATGGAGCTGGAGCCAAGAGACACTTTTAGCTTGGGATGAAACAAAACAGCCAGCCTGGCTCACTCCAAAGTCAGAAAATATGCCTACAGACATCTAATGTATTCACATTGTACACTGTAAAAAAAATCCTAATTTTACAGGAAATAACTCTAAATTTTTACAGTAGTTTTTCTGTTTTTTAAAATTATATACAAAACTCTATAAAATTACAGACATTATCTGTAAATCAACAACCCAACTTTTAATTTACGTATTATGCTAATAATAACAAATTACATTTTTTTCTAATTTTTTTTATAGAAAAATGTCTGTATTATTTATACAGTATTTTTACTGTTTTCTTAGATTACTTACAAATTTATGTAAAATAACAATAATTACCTGTAATTAAATATCTAGCTCGTTATATAAAGGTTTATGTCCATACTAACAATTTAACGATTTTCTTTGTAATTGTAAGGTAAATCATATTAGTTTTATATTAACATGTACTTTTACATTCAAACTCTGTAAATCCGGATTTTAATTTAGCAAACTTTTTCCATTACATCAAACATAATGCAGTCTTTTTTTTTTAAAGAGTACAAAGTAGTACCAAGAATGATACATTTTTAGTCCTTTATGAGGAGCAACATAGGTTAATTGTGGCCCAGTGAGTAGAGGTCCTCTGGTAACCGCAGGGTTGGTGGTTTAATTCCCAGCTTTTATGTGTCTGGTCGGACTTTTCAAACCCTCCAGCCAGCAGACACAGCTCCTCTCTGGACAACACGTTGTGTTGGTGCATCTCTGCTCTCTCTTGTTCCGCCTGCATCGCTCTTTTCCGTTTTTTAATGTAGCTACGAAGTTTCTTATAGTTGTGATAGTGGGCGGGCTGTACCCAGCATGCAGTTCGGCGGTGTAAATGTCATAAACGTACAATTATTAGCCTTATGTATTATTGTATTATAATTGTTTATGTGACATAAACTGTTGTCTTGTGGTGTTTTACCCTGTTAGAGCGTTAGAGAGTTGTGGGTTATTAATTGTTGTCATAAAGTTAAAACCATGACTCAAACTCAATGCACGTAACATAAGTAGCTCCGACTGCTGCACCCTCAGCATTCACTGGTGAACAGTAAAATGCGTTGCCTGTTGGGGAGGGACAATGTCTGGGCACCAGTGTGACAGTATGTGAAACATTCATACAGTATGTCAATTTGATGTTGGTGTTCCGCCCAGCCTTACTTCTTTGAAGGTTTTGATATTAATGATTCAGGAAAATTCTGTAAAATAACAGTATTTCTCTGCATAACATTGAGTGATATCACTTTGAAGGTGATTCATTGTAATAATACGGGAGGAATCTGTTAAATAACAGTATTTCTCTGCAGAACTTTGAGTGATATCACTTTGTTGAAGGTATTTGATCGTAATAATACAGGAAGAATCTGTAAAATAATAGTTTTTCTCTGCAGAAATTTAGTGATATCTCTTTATTGAAGGTGTTTGATTGTAATAATACAGGGAAACTCTGTAAAATAACAGTGTTTCACTGCAAAACCTTTAATGAAAATGTTCGTTAATTTATGGTTTTCGGCCTTTATTTGAATTAAGATATTTGACCTTCATTTTAAGGTTTTTGTTTGGCAGCCGCAGCTGCCAGTCATTTGACCTTCATTTTACGTTTTTTTTTTTTACAGTGTAGCAGAAAAACAATGCTCTTGTGTTTTACCTTCTGTGTTGCTGGAAGTGGGGACTCTGTGTCGGTAAATAACAATTTGTGAATACTTAACTTTATTTTCTAACCAGGCAAAATGAATGCGGGCCTCACTGTAAACATCAACAGTTTGATTCATTTTATTTGATCCAAACTTTATTTATCCATTGAACGTAGTCCCATTGAGATTTAACATCTCAGGGAGTCCTGGACAGGAAGGCAGCGTAAAGGTTTCAGACATAAAATCACAAATCACACATTTAAAATCTAAACAGCAACGAGTTAAAAAACGTATAAAAGTTTCACTTAAAAGAGAAAGAACGGACTAACAACAGAGGTAAATACATCCTTTAAAAGAAAAAAGCCAGTCGTTCGTTGGACATTGTGCATTTGTTGTTGCGTCTACGAACAAACATCTCATCTCATTCGGGAACAATCATTTATTTTGGACGACTCTTTCAGCTCCTAACACACACTGCACCAACCGGGGACTTCACGACCCTACTCGACGACCTCTGCTGTACCATTGGAGAGGCCTCCAGTATGAAGGGCCCTAAAGGTTCTCCCAAGCGTCCCTTTTCAGTGATGCTTTCTCAGCTCACAAGAGGCTCTCGGATCAGCCCGTATAATAAAGTGGCCTCTCCACATGACAGCACATGAGTGTCATCTTAAGCCCACATATAGAATAAAAGAAGTGGGTGGTGGTGATGATGATGATGATGATGATGATGATGATGATGATGATGATGATGATGATGATGATGATGATGATGATGATGATGATGATCAATAGATTCCACAACAATGGATTCTCTTCTTTTTTTTTACGTGAAATTTACTGCACGCTGCCATGGCAACCGCTGACATCAGCCGGGTCAGAAAAGCGAGGAGGTGTGGGGCGGGTGGGCAGGCGGGCGGGCAATGGATCCGACGGTAAGCAGACCTGCGGAGCGGAGGTGGTGATTGTGGCTCTAATGGTTGTTCAGGTGGGGGGATGGGGGGTGGGGGGGTTAGGGCCCTTCATTGCACTTCTGTCTGTTCAATGGCTCCACAGCATGATTACTCAGGTTCGTCCAACAGTTACATAAACTGCCACTCAGGCTTGTTTGCTAAATGTGGGGGTCCCGTTGCTGCTGTGAAGCCCAGATGGTGACACGACTTAGATAATAATAATACAGTTGGCTATTATTATAGCAATTCTGCGAATATATGTGTTAATCTGTTACCTGAAATTATCTTTTTTTGAGGATAAAGTCAAAAGCAAACTAAGTCTGTTGGGCTAAATATGTTTTACTGACCAGTGCTTATTTTGGCTTGATTTAGTAATATGACTGTGGTAATTTGATATACGAAAGCCCCATAAAACATTCATCTTATTTCAAAATATTCCGCATAAAATCTATAGGGCCAGTCTGATTAAACAGGGAGTTTCATGCTCCCTTCGCATCCCCAATAATTATTTCCTGCTATCACAGTCCTATCGTCCTTTTATATTTTATGCAGCGCCTCCAACAGAGCTTTCACCAATTAGCAAAGTAGCACATTCTTGTGAAGCGGTGTTGCAGCAATGCTGTTTGACAAATGCCTGCCCCTGCAACTCTTATCCCTCTTTAGTTATATCTTGCAACCACTGCTACCCGTTCAGCTGTGTGCAGTGATTTTGGTCGCAATATTGATTTGCTATCACCAGATGGGATTCTTTTCACAGCATGAATTGCCATTTCATTTTTCTCGCTTTGAATGCTGTCTAATTTATGAGCTGTGGTTTGTGCTGTTAATGGATTTTGAAAAGATGTAACCTGGTTCAGCGATGAGACATTCACTGAATGTGGCCGCTGCCTGTCGATCAGTTTATTGGGACACTGAGTTGTATTTTTTTTTCCAGCTTTTTCTCCCACACTCATTTCTCAATACATTTCTAGGAATTTAGAGGTGAATGATTTCAAGTTCCACAGTTTGTAGCATTCAACATTTTGTCAAGAAAAATCATTGCTGTTGGCTCCGGTGGCATGGTTGAATTGTAGAGTCAATTTAAAATAAATGATGACGCGTATCTCTTTCCTACATTATAGAATATTTTTAATAACAGCAAGTATTTTGTATTTGGAACCACATTTTGTGGTATTGCTCCAGAAGGCCAGAACTGTACATTGCAATATGATACTACTTTAATTGGAGCCATTTCTGTCATTTGTAAATGCTTCATTAACTATAAAATCCAAATCCAATATCAACGATGAAGATAGATCTATTTCACCCAACTAAGACCTTGAAAAGATAGACTGTCATTAAGGGAATCAAGGGAGTCAAAGATTATGTGTCACGACCTTTCACCAACTGGAGGCACATGTCACAAAATGAATCTTGATGTGAGTGGATTCAAACGAATCGGAGGGGACTCAGTTAATATGCCTTAGTCAAGGGCATTATCCCTTCATGCAATTTTAACAGGGTTGTGGGAGAGTTGGCCAAAGGGGGCCCACTTTGCTTGTCACTCTCCAAAGGGTCGACAAGCTGAGCGCCAAGGAAGCTCCAGCACTCTCCCCTCACTTTAATTAAAGACTTCTACTGGACAAGAGTTAGCAATTAGTGTCTCCTCAACTACTGTATGTCACCAGGGAGGTGCCGAGAGGAACTCCCACTCACCCATTAATGTTTAAACTGGCCTGATTGGGCTGAATTATTCAGTGAATCACTCGTCCTCTGTGGGTGAGTACCTCCTTGTTGGTTTGGTCCTCAGGCCTGAGTCTATGTGATTACATGCCGCAGTAGCTGTAGGTTATTCGGTGGTTGGTGTTGTCACAGAGGGACTGTAAAACATAGACTGTGATTAGGGACACTATTTAAGCATAAGATGTGAAGACAAGGGTCAAAGGTATTGCAATCATTTAAGACAAGATGCCGTTAAAGTCCTTTCTTTAAACCTGGCACTGATTTGTATCATCATTTTGAACATGCACAGCATATTACAAGATAAAATGGGTATGTGTTTATTTCTTCACAGTCAAATTGACTTACAATTGTAGCTACTTAGCATATGCAGGTGAGTTACCCAGCCTAAATGTTAGCAACGGACTAGCTTAGTCTTAGACCAGACGCATGCCCAAGAATGGGAACATTTGGGGTAAAAGAAAGTTTCCTCTGATAGTGTTGCTATTTTAACTAGAAAGGATAAAGCCTATTTACCAACAGGTAATAGTAAAGGTTTTACTTGTAAAAGCTGAAAAGAAGTTTCAGGAAGTTTGGGAAATGTACCAGCTAGCTTATTCTAGCTTGTAGCAAATGTCCTGTTTCTAGCAAGTCAATACACAGGTGAACACATGTACACAGGTCGGGCATCATTAAACACAACAGGATCCCATGACTGTGACGTTCATCTACCAGCTCATGTTCTAGAGGACATAGGAAGTCACCTTGTTGCTGCTGTTAAGTCATAGTCCCAGCTTCTAACTCTGTATGAAACCATTACTTGAACTAGATGTCTTTGCATTTCTGCTGTATTTAGGGAGATCTATTGGCAGAAATGGAATATTATTTTCATAGGCATGTTGTGTTAAGTTCACAAAGTGCAATGAATTGCTGTGTTTTCGTTACCTTGGAATGAGTAATTCATATCACGTACAGAGCGGGTTGTCTCTACAGTAGGCCTGAATAGACAAATCAAACACTGGCTCTAACTGGGGCCATTCTTGCATTTTCCTTCACGCTAAAGGCACACGTGAGACACTTCAGTTGGTTTGCAATCTGCAATCTCCCTAGATCTCCCTAGATCTCCTAGATACAGCCAGATTCAACACACTTTACCTTTAAACAAAGAAGCGTGCGCTTCTGAGTAAATGGATGGCGTATGTTGGAAGTCTGGAGAGAGCCAGGCTAGCTCTGTCCCCTGCATGCCAGTCTACATGCTAAGCTATTGGCTGTAGCTCTGTATTTAAGGGGAAAACTTTAGAGTGGTATTGATCTTCTCGTCTAACTTTTGAAAAGAAGGTGAATAAACATGTTTCCCAAAATGTCAAACTCTCCTCAAGCCAAAACTATTGACATATAGCAGCTATGGAAATAATGAGCAAAATGTTAAATGTGATTTATTTTTGTTGTTGCAGGCTTCCTGCAATCTTGCAGTCTAGAATCCAATTGTTGTTTTCTTCAGTCCTCATAATTTATGACCACTTACAGACAACAGTGCTACAAAGACATGGTCACATGTCCACTTCTTAGACTGCTTTGCCTGCGATGTCATTTTCCAATTTATTCCACATTTGTTGGGGGGAAAATACATTTCATGACTCAATGGAGCTTATGTAACATCAGCATTTCAGAATAGGTATAATTTTGCCTGGGGTTCAGATTGTCCAAGCACACACAATATATCGTCTCATACTCCTCCCAATTCATTATTCACAACATTGCTCCCTCTCACTGAAGCAGTCAGAACAGGATTTTTGTTTTTATCTGTTTTTAGAAGAAACTCCTTCGCAAGTCAACTGACTTGGCTGCATGTCTTTACTATAACTGGAGCCATTTGTAGTTCATATCCATTTTTATTCTTTTACAAATCTGTCGCAATGTGCAAGTGAAGCCTGCTCGGGTTATCTATACTGAACCAAATTCTGGCATCGCTTCTGGCGTCCTACACATTCCCATTGTGAAAACAGCAGTTACCCTGGTAACAAGCACACCACAATAAGGGCATCTTAGGAGACAAACATATCGTGCTGTGCCGCGGAGGCTGGGGCCGTGTGATAGATTTACATAATCAAGGACATTTACTGTACAGACACTCTTGCTGCGATCTCGAACATCTCCACAGCAACAACCATGGAGGTTGTTCTGTTACATGGACACCTCACTGTCTCTACTAACACAAGCACCCCGAGATGTGATTCTCACCAACTAAGGCAGCTTTAATTCCCTGGAGCCTTTCCAGGGTTTAAAAAATAAAAGAATAAGTGAATAGCGTTGACTCTAACACATGTAGTGACAAATTTACTCATCAGTGTTTTCCCTCATCATATATGCCTGGAGCGATGTTTATGGGGGTAATTGGATGAGTTTGTTCTCTTGAGCCAACAGATGTTCCTATGCAGTCACAGCTGTTAGCTTTATTTGCTAACTGAAGACTTCAGAGGAGATCTCCAAGCTGCTATCCCAATAGAAGAAGAAAAAGTACAAATTGAAATGTTTCAATGGGCAGCGAAGAAATCAGGAACTGTGTTTGCTGTTTATTTGTCACAGCCTGCACTGCTATGCTCTTTGTTTTTGGTGACAATTGTTACATACAAAGGTAGGATTTTCTTCCTGGATCTTACAGGCCAGGAAGCTGTTGTGGCTTCTACTCAGACCGCCAAACTCCAGCTCAGGACGACTGGAACACGTGCCGTGTGCTGGGCTTCATTAGAGGCCCATCACATGCTGTGGACCGCGTGTGCACATGTGTCCCAGTAACAAGGGAGCCATGACAGCGGCCCCACAGCCTCGGACAAATGTTGACGACCTACATTCTGTATGCCGGAAGGAACAGAAACCATCCAAAATCTAATTACCGGCAGCCTTGTTCCTCTACGCGGCAAACAGGATTTGGTCCGTGAACACTCCATCTTAGGCCCAATATCTTAATATCTTACAGTCACAAGGAGGCTTTTCTCTCTTATCCCTCTTGCTGAGATAGTGGCATTTAAAAAAATAAGCTTTATCATTTTCATGTTGATGTCTTAAGTTTCCCAAGTGGGACAACAAGGCACATTATAGTGTGATTAAATGCTTTTGCTTGCAATACAAGTATTAAGTAGAATATGTGCATGTGGATCTTTATTTCTTTTCATGTGCACACCAAATGACTCCATTTTAAAGGAACCACTGATTCACCCAATTGTACACATTGAAATCACTTTACTCTTCACAGGGAGTACCACTCAGCCAGTTGTTTAATGTCTTCTGTAGCTCTGGAGTGAACTGGAGAAAATAACCCTGAAGATGTCGTCAGGGTTATTTTTGGTTTTTATTGGCCTTTGAGACTTTTATTAGTATTACAAGGCAGGAGTTTGTAAGACAAAGGCATGGAGAATCTTACAAATTACGCTGTTGAGCAGCATCGAGGGAATTGTAGCACCCAGTTCAGTGATCTCGACTCGTATTAGGGATTAAAAGTCTGTCGCACAGATTTGGACCATTCTGTTATACGTACTATAACTCTCTTGTGAGTCCCCCAACTTTAGCGAAGTGCAGTTATCTATCCATTAACTGTGGTTTTTGGTAGTTTTATTGTACATGTTGATTTGCACTCAGAATACTTTGCAATCGAAGAACCAGAATCGTTACATAAATATTTATGCGTCGTTATTCACCCAGTGAGAACTGTTTGCTAGACATTACAGTTGAATCTCTGTTCTGTTCAGTTATCGTGCAGTCAATATAATGTCAATGTGTGGCTTTAAACATGTCCATTAAAGACCACCATATGATTTGTAAAGCACCTGATAATGTTCTTGTACCTGAAACGCACCAATAAAAGTTCACAAATTAAGTAAGCTAAGAAATTATGGGGTCAAATACGGAACTGAAATAGCTACAGATTGTTTTATTAAAGTGGTGCCTGTTTGTTTCTGGCACAGGCTACCACACTTGAATGCATCGCTCATTCCCAAGCTGTATCTCAGTGATCAGAGGCTTTCAGTCTGAGAAAGTGAAATGATTTACGGCCTCAGCCTCAGCCCCTGACAACATGACTAAATTGGTTTTATGACAGTGACAACATGTAGAATTAGTCTGTGCTAAAGCTGTCATCTAATACAATCATGTTGTGGTGCTGCGTACAGTGAATGTGATACCAAGATGCATACAGTGGTTTCTTGATCCAGCTGGAAGCACATTGGAGGCACGCTAGGACAGCCAAACATGTTTATAACAGTTACACTTACAGAGAAATGTAAAGAGAGAGTGACACACACTTTCTCTGCATTAAACCAAACAAAAAAGGTGAGTACGTATATATTGCAATAGGCGGCATGTTTGTGTTGTGGAAGCACTTCATTTGCAAACTTGATCTGAAAGCAGAATATAACTGAGATTAAAGGTCAATGTTTGAAGATACACATCGAGAGAAAATCCCTGTTTGCTGTCTACAAGAATACAAATCTGCATTGCATATCCTTTGTTTATAAAGTATTCTGTTATCTTGCTCTTTCCACCGAGTGCCCTGGTGAATATAACCTAACACAGCATCTTTAAAGTCAAGTTTGACTTTGGAATAAATAGGAATATGAGGGAATGTATCTACTAAAAACTGCTAATGTATTAGGGAGTTTGCCATGTGAGTAAACACAGCAGCTGGTGGAGAGATTGGGTTTACTGGCTGGGATAAAGGTAGAGTTTTAATTGGCTCATGAGTAGAACAACAACACATTGGGAAAGCACAGTGAGCAGGTTGAATATACAAATGAGAGAGAGCAGTTTGTTCTGTTCCTCCGTTTTGTTTATCGCCATCTCATACAGTCAAGAGATGCGGAGCTGTCCGCGGTGCTGAAAATGAAAAAAAAAAACAGTAAGGCATTATGGCATTTCCTGTGGATGTAAGAGAAGAATCATCACCAGGAAAAAAGGCTTCACTGGACAAACAGCATTCATGAATGTTAATTTGATTTGTTCTGTTGTTTCAGTGAGAAATGTATTTTCTATTTAATATTGTGCCAGCTGCTCATTGTGGGTTTGTCTTTAATTCATTCATTAGTCCCACTACAAGCTGGTTATGTGGGCTCTGTTCGTGTAGAAGGCGATGCACAACACTGAGTCTTGAAGCAGACAAAATGATCACATCGGCCGCTAAATGTTACAGTAAAAGGGAGTATTTGCACGGCACATTTGCACTTTGTGTAGGGTTCATTTTGGCACATATGGCTGACCTACTGGACGGTTTTATTAAGAAAAACACAAACAGATGCCAAACTGTACTGAAAATAACAGATGGGGTTATATACATCTTATATATATATATATAAGATGTATATAACATAGTTGAAATAGATCACAAGAAGAAAATGTATCTCCATCACCATCCACAAGATGAATTATTTTCATACAAAACTTTGAAATTTTCCTTATTAACGTTATTTATAAAAAAGAAAAGAGAACAATTAAATAACAAGAAAATATAACAGATACCGGTTTAGAGTAAAAAAAAACATCAAAAAGGGCTACCAACATAGACCTCTTAATCATAGGAGCGTCCAAAAGATGACCAGATGTTTTCCCCTTTCCCCGTCCACTGTTCTCACAAAACGTCTGCCAATGCTCTCCATGACAATGGCAACATGCTGATTTACAAGTTACAATGTCCACCATCGTAGTTTTGTGTCTTGGCATGGTAACATTTAGGTTTAGAAATAAATGTGCCGATCCATTTTACAGGCCTAGTTGTCGAGAAATATTAGTCTGAACCAAAGTGGAGGTCTGAGCATTGTTTAATAAAGTGTGATTAATCTCAGCATTCTCCCTGTCATTCTAAATAGGCAGAAGATCATCAAAGATAAGGAAAGACAGATAGAAAGAAACCAATAAAGTCCTGAATCAATGAAAAGGTTATAAAGAATATGTTGAGAAGACATTTCACATTTGCAGGCAGTTCCCAGGAAGCAAAGCGCCTCTGGGAACCGAGCCGCCCAAATGTCCAAAGCTATTCAGTAGATGTCTTCCACAGATCCGTCCTGTGGCGACAGGGGGAAAGCGGCACATCGCCTCCCATGATCTCATCTGCCAGTCCATCCTGCAGTATTGCAACAACGGGGCCTGCGACTGATTCACATGGGTTCTCTGCACAGAGCCTTTTGATTGGATTTATCAGCCTCTCATAGAAATGTCATTTCACGGTGCAACCCATTTGCTTTTTGTCTGTCGAGCAGCGTCAGGAAATAAAGTCTCATTTTCACTTGTGCTTAATGAACCAGCTTTTCTTACATTAGTCTGCTCTAAGCATCCACATTTACAGTAATCATTATTGAATATAGGGCACACACTTCAATATTGTGCAATGGCGCGCTAGATGAGCTGTAACCACATGCTGTTATACAAAGCAAGAACGTCTTTTTTTACGACTGACACGTCGGCACCAGATTGGCACTGAATAAATTAAGGTTTTAGTTTATTCCTATAGAATGTCCTTCATGTTTCCACGCCTCATTATATGAAGCCTTTTAATATGCATAAAACACCACTTGTAGTTTCCAAACATAAAAAAAAATGTTTTGGCATAATTTACAATAATACTGTCTGCAAATAATGAAGCTGCAGCTTTCTCCAGTTTGGCGCTTGAATTATTACTGAAAGACTCATTATGATAATTAGACTCATTTTTTAGTTAGAATATTTTAGAGATAAGTAGTCTATCTTCATGATTAAACATGCATGGCATGAGTTATAACAACAACTGAGAGACGGCTTTCTTTCCGTCCGCCATAACCGTTGTAGTGTTTTGCACTAAATATTGGCTTTTGGTTTAGGAACTCGACAGGCTCTTTAGCTGCTAAATGCCCCACTATGTTAAATAGCTAGTCGCTAACTTTGTCTGTCAGTTCTTCGGTGCTCTGTCAGGTGGTTGACACTTTATTTGATGAAACTGGTGCCAGCTTCCGCTGAATGATAGAGGCGAGTCTTTTTAAATTGTTAAAATGCTTCGCAGGTAAGTAATTTGACTCATTGTTAAAGTAAGAATTTTGACAAGCGCAATTTTAACACCTATCATCAATAAAGAAAGTCCACTGTTGGAAAGATGCAGAGATGCAATACCTTTTGAGATTTTCCTCCCTTGAAAAATGTATGTTTCCCAGCTCTTTGATTTTCAGCTCGTGGAGCGTGAAAATCAATGTGAATGTGTCCTCTCTGGAATAAGAACCAACAGTGGACTTCTGCAGCCCAATGACAAACACGTGTCCTTTGAAATGTTCAGATAGACCTGCGGCCCTCAGACCTCCTCTTCTGACACGAGGACAATGATAATCCTGAAACCTTAGGGCTCCAAACAGCAGCTCAATATGTCTTTCTGGGAAGCGTGAATGTGTTGGGTTACAGCAGGATTCTTTTGCCCTTCTGATGCTTTACCCCAAACCTTCGTGAAAGTGAAGCTCTGTTACATTCCTTTCCGTCTCACCAAGCAAATTAAAGTGCAGCGAGACACTTCCGGTTGAGCTTTAAGATGGCAAAATGAAGTTGGTGGGGACAGACGACAGTGTGATGTTTGCTTTTGTTGGCCGACATGTTGTTGTATTTGCTTTTGACGAGGCTGTTACAAGCTGGAGGTAGAGAGCAGTATTGCATTATTGTTACACTTTGTGTTGCTGGCTTATGCAAGAGAGAAGCAGGCAGGCAGATGAACACAAACTCCCTGTGCTCGGTAAGTAACATATCAGCAGCCAGATTCATAAATCATAATGAGGCAGAGAGCTTGAAGTGCCAGGACATGTATGTTCATCTCTCCATTATTTGTTTCTTTGTGATATCTGTGCTGGTTGGTAAGTATAGGAAACAGTGATGTGTAGTTAATGGAAAAAGTAGCTGCAGCAGCTGGGAATATTACAGGGCCATTTCATCACTATAATATACTGTAGATAAAAGCACGCCCTGCGCTGAACTCTCTGTTGATATTGTTAAAGCCCTTGTTTTTCTAAATTTATACTGTAGTGTTTTCAAGTTCAGTTTCGAAGAATCCTTTTGTGAAACTGAGGCTAAGTTTGGGCCAGTGGTGCAGGCAACATGCATTGTATGGAGCTTTAAATGGACACACACAGAATCGTTGTTAAAAGCATCTTTATAATGTTGTATTTATTTATTTATTCATTCATTGGCACTTGGGGGGATGGGGATACGCTACATTAGCCTCCATGTGTATGCTAAACATAGCTGTAGCAGCTGATTGCTGCTGGAAATGAGGTTGATGAGAGCGGTGAGTCCGAACATTAAACCAAAACGACGAGCTGAAAAAGGCTGAAACGATCCTCAGAGCTCAGCAAGAGAAAGATGACGACTCTCTTTGGATCGGTCACTATGAGCAAAGTAGTCATTGCTCTGTTGTTTTCATTAATAATAATAATAACAATAATAATAAAAATGATTAGTGCAGCTGTAATTCATGTTTACAGTATATGTGTATTCAGGTTGCTCTGCAGACTAACTGTGACTGTCACTTTAAAAATGCACTCCTTATTGTAGTATAATCAAACTGATGCCAGGAAGGAAATTTGCTTGCCCATCCATCTCCAGATCCTCAAATATGTTATGGTTGTTACTTTTTTATAAGCCAGTGCTGTGTATACACGCTGCTCTCAGAACAAACACACTCATTTAGACAAATCCTACTGAATAACTAACAACTGTTGTCTTCTTTGCTTGAAGACAGCGTCTTAAAACCTCGATTAGGAGGCATGATGGGGGATTTTTATATATTGGCTGCTGAGCGGCCAGCCACTCATCCTTTTGTGATGATTGACAGGAGGGCTTTCAGTGGGAGATATGAGGTGAGACTGTGTGAAGCAAGGTGTCAGTGGAGCTGGAACATTAAGTCAAACGCAGCACCCACAGAAAAATGCAGCTGGACTGTCTGCCTGTCCTGCTGTGCAGTTAAATAGGTGATGATCATCACGAAATGATGTGAAACCCATCTGGCGTCATCTAAGTTAAAGCCAGTTGACTGTAAGAAAGATTTGGTTCACGTGTGCATCGACAGATTTTAACTTCCATTTGTTTATAGATCTATATAAGACAGGACATGTTTCAATACACTTTTCCTCGACCTGCCTCTAGTTTGGCTTTGTTCATGATTTGTACCCAGAATGCCTTTCAGCAACCAGCAGAGAACAGACATGAGCTTGTTATATTGTATTTGTTAGATTACATTTGAAGGTGGAAAGACTGAATGGTGACAGTGAATTGAGCTTTTCTGGTTGTTACAGATAACATTCTGGTTCTCTGGGTCTCTGGTGGGAGAACAGTTACATCTGTTTCGAAAACAATATCTCTGTGGTTCACTACGTCTGACAACATTTGACATTTTCTGCTGATGTTTAATCTATGTTTTTTCCTATTGTCAGATTCTATTGTGCCTCAGCTATAAGAATATGTGGACCTGACAACACGTCATGTACATTTGGCCAGCTACATAGCACAGTAAAAAAGTCCCCACCAAACTGCTCACCGAGCTACGTTAGCATGGAGCCCACACTGTCACTAACTGCACTCCCGGAAGAAATATTTGGAAAAACAAAAAAGGACGACAGCGTTCCTTCAAAACGAGACTCTGCCTTTATTCACTGTTGCAATCATTAAAAAGTAAAAGCAATGTGTGGACATATTCAGTCTGTAGTACACTTAAATGTGATCACCTTTTTTGCCTATTACCTCGTTTAGATGGATATTTTTAATGGATTTTTTGGTTTAAATAGTTTTATTCTACGACATAAAATGCATCATTAATTGCCCCTCTCGTGAATTTTGAAGGTTTTTAAGAGTTGTAAAAAAAGTAGGTTGGTAACAAATGAGACCACAAAAAGTAATCATGTTGACCAGCTCAGCTTCGCAGCTTCGTTCTGTATTAACACTTTCGTTTATAGACTTAGCCAACGCTAGCTTTTTACTTCTGCCAATTGCATTCATGCTTAAAAAAAAAAAAAAAACGTGTTTGCCACAGAGCTTATTTTCAGCAATAATCCAACGCTATGACTTCAAACAACATGTGCAGCCGGGTTGATGTCATTCACCTTTGTGAACATTTTTCTGTCCCTATATTTTATGAATTTAGCTACGTAACAAACTAGTTATGGAGGAAGATGATGTCCCCATTCTTAATTAATTATTTAATTGTTTCTATGAATGCTGTAAACAGCCTTTAATGCACCCTGGTGATGTCACAAGGGTGATTTCTCAGCAAGGTTATCTCAGCTTGGACTTGGATGCTAGTAGAAAGCTTGCATTACGAACTGGAAGCATGGAGTTTTTTCTTTTTACTATACATGGATGTTCTAATAATTATTAATTTGCATCTGGGAAGTGTAGGACCCAGCTTTTTTAAGCCACACTGGGCATTAAAAGTCAGGATGATTCTGGCCTCAGTGAATTGATTTTGATGATTATTTTGAAGTCTGTAAGTGTAACACGAGATCTCTGGAGTAAACTCCACAGTGGCATGAACGTCCCTTCAGACACTCGTGGACAGCTGTAGTGTGTGTAATAATGAGATAAAATACGGAGGCCTGACTCTATTAGGAAGAAGGCACAGCTATTTTTACTGTACGCTGAATTATACTTATTTAGATGGCAGGGGTTTGTTGTGCTGTCCTCCCCCACTGTCTTTGCCATGTTGTAATTATTATGCAAATTGCCATTGCAAGGATTGAGGAGCTTCAGCTTTTCATTAGTTTTGGAGATGAGTGCTAATTTCTTTTTAAAGGGTGGAAGCCTTGTATGTCTAATCTCATGTATAGATGAATCCCAAATGCTTATTTTTCTTTGTACAGACGTGGGCAAGCACTGCTGTTTCCAAAGAGCAGAAAGAGCATCTACAATATGTACATGGTCCTTTCTCGAAGCTTTGAAGATGCAGCTGGCTGTTGTTGTGAGGTCAAAGGTCAAACCACCTTCATTGTCAAAGAATATAAGGAATTTGTAAAAGAAAGAGAGGATGTTTGGTCATTGGTTGCATGTTGCTGTTGTCCGGGTTGACATCACTACATCGTCAGAGAGGAAACACAAATAATCCAGAGCCCTTTGACCGGTCATTGTCTTTATCTTCCCGTTCATGCTGCCTGTCTCCATCGATCAGCTGTTTCCATGACTCCCGCTGCATTGGCTGAGGCCCCCAATGCTTGACAGACAGTCTTTTTAATTACACTCTGTTTTGTGACAATATTCTCTCCCAGTGGACTTGTTGGTAAACTGTCTGAAACAGCTTTGGGCTAAATCATTCATAACAAGCTTGAATGTTCGCACATTTGACCTCCTTAGCTTTGTTTTTAGCTCCCTGTAGCCATTTCCTTATGTTTGTGAGTAATGCGTTGTTGTTTTTATTATAACATATATTTTTGTTTTTCCTTCACAAGCATAGAGGATATGAAATCAGCATTTGGTCCAAATTAAAACAATAAACACTGTAGTGGTCTCATTTTTCTACTGTACAGGTGAATTAACATACTGTAAAATGGAGGATGGTAAACTGAGATAGACGGAAATACATTTTTAAGAATTATTAGCATTTTAATTTGTGATTTTTGTATTTGGCCTTGATGAAATAACAAATTAGCAGTCAAGAATGTGATACAATTTCCCCTCAGAAATGCTTCAGTCTGCCTTGTGCAGCTGTCACACAACATCCTGCACTGTGTGTAGTGGAGACTGAACCTTTTCATCTAGAAGAAAGCCCTCCAGAGCATCGCTGTGGTGTTCCCGGAAACCACTTTTGCCGTTTGTATTGGAGCAATATCCTCTGAAAGATGGGACCATCATGAGGGAAGTGTTTTCACCCTGGGGTGCTACTGGCTGTGTAAAATGGCCTCATATTCCTCGGCTGATTTACAACAATGCAGTGTAATTATGAGACGAAATGACTCACTAGATGGATCCCCTTATCGTTACAGATCCACCGCCATGTTTAACCGTTGGCAACAGCCATTGTGGGTTGGAGAGATTACTCCAACTGTTAATCTTTATGGTTGTGGGAACAACACAAACAAACATAAGTAATTGACACTCAACGTAATGACCATCCTGCAATGTCTCACTTGATTCTACTTAGCAGTAAAATAATTTGGGATCGCTTCAGTCAATAGCTGATGACGACCATATTGGACATGCACTGAATTTGCTTTCAAGTTTATCGCATCGTAAAAATACACTTGTGATTTGGGAAATCAAATCACAGAAAATGCTTTTAAATACTTAATAACGAATTATGAAACGCAAAATAGTCAAGCTCATTAATCAAGAATAAAACATGTATAACTGTGTACATGAATTGCATACTAATGAGTTACTAATAAGTGTTCATGTTGGAATAATGCTTTATAAATGATGAATTAAGTGTTTACCCATGCTTTACTAATGCTAAATAGTGTGTAGTTATTTTAAGTGCTAACATTTTAAATGCCTCTAAAAATCTGGATCTTATCGGTACTTTCAAAATTTAAATGGTAATGACCCTATACATTATTTGCACTGCAACAGGAAATACATTGGGACAAATTTTGCAATGATTATATTTCCAACTATGAAATGGTTTATAGAATCCCTAAACTCAAACTTGTTTCGGTTCACTGTCACTGTTCCCACAGTGTCATGTTTAGCCACAACAGGCAGCTGCTTTCAGCTTTAAAGCTGTATGCCTCACTGTAAACTACCTGCTCAGCACTAAAGAGCAGATAAACAAACTTAGAGACTGGCTGGTGAACATATTGCAGCATTTAGCAGCTAAAGAGCCTGACATTGCCCTCAGGAGTGACCAAAAACAGAGCAAAAAGGAATGAACGCTAGACTTACATTACTACACACACCACATCAACTTCAAAACAAGTTTTTTTATGACTTTGAGTAAATGTATACGGAGCTTGAAGCTTGAAACTTGAGCTTAAAACTTTCAAACACCTGCTACACAGCACCTTTAAAGTCTTCATTGTGTAAAAGACCACAACAATGTATGAATGTTAATTTTTGTGAGTTTTGCAAATTGTATCTTAATACCAGTATAGCAATGAATTTAAAAGCAGTTACTGTGTCATTGCATATTTACTGTAAAGGAATTGTAGAGTCAAAAATAATGTAAACATACCTATATTATGTTCAAGTAATTCCGTGGAAAACTTGAACCGTATCTAAAATCTGCCACAGTCACGACATCAACCAAACAGGAGAACAGTTTCAGCCGGAAGAACTAGACACTGAATAACAAAACACATTTACAGTCATTTCGAGACATAAATTCATATTATTTGAAGGACTCGTTTGCATAACGTGGGAAAGAAAGGGCCTGTTGTGAATGCCTTATGTAATAGTCACCCAGCACTGCCACTCCACAGATGGTCCAGGAGAGGTAGGCAGTTGTTCCAGCACATCTATTTCCACATAGCAGTAAGAGCTCTCATCCCTCTCTGCAAGCCCAAACTCTGACAGAAGGCTGATGCACTTGACGAGCAGCAGAGAGGCCAGATACCATGATTAAAAATGGATGCCGATGCGAGAGAGAATGGTCAGCATGATGCTACTATAACACACTCATGTAAAAAAAGATTTCTGTCACAGGATGCGGCGCTCATTGGTGGGTTATTGATTATGGAGAGTGAGCAGAGTGTGCTAAGAGACAGGCTGGTCCCCGGAGAGGATTTGCATGATTGATGCTTTCTTTACGAGGCTCGTATCCTGTGCTCAGCTGGAAAAAAAGGACACAGTATACCTGATGATAAATGGGAACTTGTTGAGATGTGATCTCTAAAAAATTGAATACCGGTGGACGTACATAAAGTTTATGACAACACGAATAGGAAATAGTGCCTCATTATCAAATTTTTCCATGTGTGAGATTTGAGGAGAGGACAGCTTCCATGCATGAGAAATACAGCTGGCGCTGGCAGTTTGTGTATGCAGATCTCACACACTCACACAAACTGTTTCTGATTAGAGGAGGAACATCAGAAAATGTGGTGCAATGCTGACTCAAACGGACATAATACGCATTTCTAGAGAGATGTCGTATTTGCAGTACTGGCCCCAAACATGCAAAAATGACAAGACTGTGCCACAGACAAAAACATGCACACATCCAGTGGTGAGGAAAAACTCAGATCCTAGCTTTAAGTTAAAATAATAATCGGAGAGAATAAAATACAAAATATGTTAAAATGTATCATTAAGCAATGGAATTAAGTAAAAGCAGAGTTAGAAAAGTTTACTTCAAGCAAATATAATTAATATTCTTAGGATTTCAATGGAAGGAATGACTACAGTATGTGTAATGTGAAAGAAGTAGTCATGAACCCACACTCAAGTATCATGTGAGCTGTATGGAGATTTATATTGTGTTTTAACTTGTTTTATGGACCTCTGGATTTCTTCAGCTTTTCCTGTTGTTTATTATTTACTCTACTTGTCAATATATTTTTTCTATTATCGCACTACATGTTTGTCATTATACTTGTCACAGCTCACAAAATGCAGAATCGAACCTAAATGCAATGTATGACTCAGCAATCAAAGGTAGAAGTCCAAGATCCTTTAATGACAAAAAATAAAAGGATACTAAGTCCAGGCAGACAACAATGTTGCTACAATGTTGCTAGACAAGGGCTAAATACAAATAACCAGGCTTGGTCCCACAACAGGATCAAGATAAAAGAAAGCAGTCGATCAGAACACTAGAGAGCTATGGCCGCCTCACACACAATCTGGCAGAAAACAGGAAGTGAACATATGCAGTAGGGAGATGATGAGGAAATGAGAGCAGGTGAGTGGAGTAGAGCAGGTGAAGGGGTTGTATTGGCCTGAAGGCTGGCTGGAGGGAGAGGCTGGGTCTGAAACTACAGCAGAGTTAGAACAATGATAACCCAATGGCAAGACAGAATGCATAAACACCCAAATTATCACATTACTTACTACAAAGCAACTAGTCAAATTAATGTGCTGGAGAGAGAAGTGACAAATATGCCTATGCAAGAAAGTAAAAAAGCATGATAAACCTTCTAAACGTTGTACCTGCAATAACTCTTATTATTGTGATAATTCTCTTTAGGGGACTTTCACATCATACCATTGTTTTCACATTGGAATTTACAGCGTACAGTATTTACAACATTTTGATTTATTGTGCTGTAAAATGATATTCAGTGTATGTTGATTTGCATATTATATCCACATATAACCAAATCCAGATTCCTGAGCCCCATCACACCAGTTTAAAGAAGTAATTTCCAAGAGGCTGAATCCCATCAACCCAAACCAGTCTAATAGCTTCACACTTGCACCCTGCTGCCACTGATTAACTGCTATGATAATATGATTACTGGAGGAAATTGGGCTCTCTATCACACCATCAGTTCCTTATAAGATAAAGGGCGTAGAGTGAAAAGAAAATTCCATCAAAGTAACCAAAGAGGCACAATAGCTGAGAACTGCCATTACCAAGTGTGACAATTATACGGATGGGCCAAATATGTGCTCTCTCGCCTCCCATTGTGTTCCAGTGTTATCGCCCTGTGCACCCCTAGGCACAAATTAGTGACATGGGTGTCCAAAAAGATGGATTTATCATCTTCATTGTTCTATGTACGGAGAAGAAATACAATAGAAGACTCAAGGAAGAGGACTCACACAAAGCCCACCATAATTGAGCTCTGCCTTCGGCTGCTGGTACCAGACTATTGTCCCACTGGAGGCTATTCTCTGTGACTCACTCCGATATTGATGGTCAAACAAAGCACATCGTAGACGTTTAGCTTCGCAAAAATAACTAGTGAGACGGTGAATGTCCAAATGTTTAACACAATGGATATTTATGGATGCTGTTTGGCTTGATACTCAACTCTTGCACATAGCTACTACCAGCTCTGTGTCTGTTCAGACACCGGAGGAATATTGAGAGCAATATTGATGACAGTGTATTTTGAAGAACACAATATGTGCAGTTGGAGCCAAAGGGCATAACGATTCAATGAAAACTAATGAAAATAATTAGTTTAGCATGATGGGAAAGGTTGAACTTTCCTTGACCCAGAAGATATATATATGTACATGGATATAATGCGTCCTGGCAGGCCGAGTCTGAGGAGAATCTACATTTTTTTTAAGTTGATCAAATCATTATCCTGTGGCCTTGTTTTAATTGAGCTCCTTGCTACCATTGACAAAATACAACTTTATCTGACATTATGTTTCATAATAATGATAATAAGCAGGATCTCTTTTTTTATTACTTTCTGTTCTGCCTCCAGGATAAGACAACCAAATGAGATGAAAAGATGAGCGTGCCTTCAGCCAAAGGTGGTCGAGGTGGTCCGAGAACAGAAGTCTCTAAACATCCTCTGCGTTGGGCAAGGTATCATTCAATATGTTGCGAGGGCTCTGATGTATTATGTGAACATCTTTCTCAATATTTATTTGCTTCGGGAAGTTTTACCGTAGATCTCTGTATTCCACTCCTTTAGCCTCCACTTATACACAGGACAGCACTGCTCAGGTCAGCCTTGGCCTGGTAGCATTACCCACTTCAACAACTGATTAACCTCACAAGACTACTTATTCCAAGCTTGGACGAGGACATATGCTTATATTTATCCAGCAAGTGATTCATCTTTCACAGTAGTTTGGGGTTGTGACACTGCAGTGAACTCCACTTAATCAGGTTCATCTTGATCATACTAAGTAGAAGCTTCTTTTGCCTCCTGAATGATTTAAAACCGGGTTTCAAGGACGTCCGAAAAACATGCCACAGAGATTTTCAGTCCATTCCAAAGTGATGATCTCACAAAGGGAGGAGCCGTCACTGTATCTGTATGTACTGTAGACGGACAAAACAACTTGCTTTCTTTGTAGGACAGCTGTAATGCCTCTTTGAATATTACATGAAGCCCCTAATGGAGAGGATGAGACTCTAATCAAGACCAGATTCAATAAATGTTTTGCTTGGGTCAATGAATTATTCAAATAATACGCAATTTCACTAAACCTCATGTGGACTTTGTCATGTTTATTGCTTGCAGTACATCTTAATATTTCTCGGCAGTGAGCAGACACAGGTTTTTCGCCTTCTTGTAGAAACGTAGAAACGTTACCACAGCTTGGTTTAGTCCATACGACTAAAATACAAGATGCAGACAACTCTGCAGGAGTTTTGTTGATGGGGCTGTGGGGGATGGCATCAGGACTATTCCATTGTCTTTCAAATCTGCAGTAGAACTCATTCAGCTCGTCTGCCAGGCGGAGGTCGTTCATGGAGTGGGGGGTTTTGGGCTTGTAGTTGGTGATCTGTTTGAGCCCTCTCCAGACCGACGCAGAATCACTTGCTGAGAGCTGGTGTTGCAGTTTCTCAGAGTACAGTCGTTTAGCGTCCCTCACCGCCCTGCTAAACCTGTATTTTGACTCTGTGTACAAGTCCTTGTCCCCACTCCTGAACGCCTGGTCCTTTTGCAGCCGTAGTTTTCTGAGTTCCGCTGTAAACCAGGGTTTATCGTTGTTGTAGCTCACCCTGGTGCTGGTTGGAACACAGCTATCCTCACAGAAGCTGATGTAGGAAGTCACAGCCTCTGTGTATTCATCCAGACTGATGGTAGCAGTCCTGAAGACATCCCAATCAGTACAGTCCAAGCACGCCCGAAGATCGTCCAGAGCCTCACTGGTCCACTTCTTGAACTTCCTCACCACAGGTTTGCAGAGCTTTAGTTTCTGCCTGTATGCAGGAATCAGATGGACCATGACGTGGTCAGAGTGACCCAGTGCAGCTCGAGGGACGGCGTGATAGGCCCCGCTGATGGTGGTGTAGCAGTGGTCCAGAATGCTCTCCTCTCTAGTCGGGCATTTAAATAAATGATGATGTAGCAATGTGCCAACAAACTATGGTGTCACTCATTGGCATGGCCTCCCAGCATCATCATATTAATGTTCTTTATCACTTTGTGTTATGTCTATTTCCCTTTTCTGTTGAGAAGATAACTAAGACTTCTGCTTTGAGGCACTGCTTATAAAAGCTTTGTAAAGCATAGATAATCTTCACTTTAGATTAGGTCACAGAACATGCTTAACTAATACTTAACTAATGAGTAGTAACTACCTGAATTAATCATGAATTGCTGTTTTCTTATCATTTACTCACACGTTACAAATTATCTTAGTAATCAGTCCTTAATACTTAATTTACAAATGGGGAATCCATCATTTATAAAGTATGAAACCCCAAGCTTATTAATCAAAAATGAAACATTTATAACTGTGTTTATGAATTGCATACTAATTGAATTGCAAACTAAGTTACTAATGAGGATTCATGTTTGAATAATGCTTTGTAAATGATGAATTCAGTGTTTATTCATGCTTTACTAATGCTAAATAGTGTGTACTTATTATAAAGTGCTACCGAATACGTTTTTATTGTTGGTGTAACCAAAATGTTCAGATTAATCCTAGCCAGTATGCATTTATCATATTATTTTGTCATTACTGTTTTCCATGTTGCACCCGAGATCACTTTAATGAACAGTTCGCACTCTAGTGATTTACTACACTCTGCACCCTAGCACAGAAGTGTGAATGGAACTGATGGACTCTCTTCTCTGCTGTCCTGTTGACAATTTACTAGTACCAAGGGACAACTGAGCAGCCTATCACAGCTTGATAGAGATTAATGGTGGCAGGAAATCATTAATGCCCTCCTTCCATTTTCGATCAGTACATAGCAAGTGTTAGGTGCCAATCCAATCTTATATTTAATTATTTTTGATTTGCAATGAAAAAGAAGAGATGAGTTGCAAACTGCTGAAGGAGCTCGGCACATTTTCCCCAAAGTATGATGTATATTCACAGGCGCTTGTAAAATAAATTAATGACCACAAGGAAGATTTCATTTACTCAAACTTTGGAGCAGACTAAATTTGCTTGAGTTTACATTTTTTCTCAATTTCTTTCAGTGGTGGACAAAGTTAGTTTGGAATGATTTGAAATAGAAACGCCTTTCACAGTCTTCACACTAGTTTGTTTCCTTCACCTACTTCAAATCTATTCAAAGTCTCCCTAGATAAAAGCATCAGTAGTACGTCTTGACCTCACACTCTACCTCCTGGGTAAAATAAGTCAGGCATGATGCTGTAAAATCAATAGCTTTTAACATCACTATATTTCAAGCTCAGATACTGGACCAATATCAGCTTGACGGAGCGTTCTTTCTGCTGACAACATTGGCTGGGAGAATAAGTTAGATTCTACCTGTAAAAAAAAAGAGAAGAAAATATGAGTAAATTATTAATGGCTTGTATTACGGATACAGGCAAGAACTCTCAAGGGAGTGAAGTTTTTCTTCCTGATACAGAACTGACATCGGCCTAACAACTCATCTTCCCATCTGCTGCAGCCTGCAGAGCTTCATTCAGCAGAGACATGACTACTCCGAGGCCAAGGCTGCTGATGGATGGCTCAAATCTACTCTGTCAGGATGTAAGCAACATAACTGCAAGTCACTTGTTTTAAATTAATCCCTTATTAGTCCCACAGTGGGGAAATCTATTCTCTGCATTTGAACTCATCCATAGTAATTAAGGCGCAATGGGCAGCCATGTGAAGCGCCTGGGGTTGCACAGATTCATAACAAACAGGTCAACACTAAACGTCAAAAGGCGTTTCAGGAACAGTCAAAAGAGTATAATGTTACTACTATTTACCAATTCCGATCAGGTCAACAGAAACTGTACATGCAAATCCTTACTTCTCTCAAACAACTTATGTTCTTTCAAACCATTTGTTATGTTAATATAATGCTATTTAACAGCGCAACAGTTCTTTGCAAATATTGGTGAGCCTTTCAAAGGGTGTTCCACAGTATTACTTACTTGGTCCACTCCTTTTTTCATTATATGCTTTTGTTTGACAATACAATGTATATTTTCACTATGCAGACAACACTCAACTGTACATATTGCTAGTGCCTGATGACAAACATAGCCCCTTAAAACTGTTGGATGTGCACAAGTTATACCGAATACAGATCCGATAGCGCGTTAAAACACGTGTAGAATATTGCCAAAATTGCTGACATTTTGTGACTAAAGTTACACTCCGCTAGCACCTGCTCAATCAGTACTTCATGTCTCTCAACAGCAATGATGAGAAAGACGAAATATGGCTCACTCCTTATAATAATCCTTAATAATAACTCAAAGCAAAAAAACACCGGCAAGTATTGAGTTGAAAATGTAACATTCTAAGAAGACTTAAAACTCTGGGCCAAGCCAACTCTATACCCTTTACACTCAAAGATGCTGCCTGTTTGTTTAATATATCTTTATATAATTTGATGTGAAGCACATCATTGAGCCGCATTATGAGAGGGGCTTTAAAAATAAAATATATATGCAAAGTGCAACAATTAGATGTGAAAAAAGTGCTTGAAACCATAAATATGCTCCAACTGAGAGGAACAGCTGTGACCACATACTTAGACAAACATTAACCTTGTTAAGTGTAATTTTTGGTGTGTAGTAAACCTGTGTGAAAACCTCTCAGCACAGAGGAAATGCATTGAAATGTAGAGAGCAGGGGGAGCTGGATGCACCAATTATGATTGAACATCGTACAAAAACTATTTCCCTCTTCATGTCTACCTTGCAAAGCCAGTAAAAAAAAATAAAGGCCTAAAGGCTGTGCAGTTTAATTATGTTGAATGATTTCTGGGAGTCTCGTAAATTTGGTCAGTCGTTTGAGGCCGAAAGTGCAAGGTTGCAAAATTTAACAGTAATGTCATTGTGGCACTTTGCTGCACAGGATGGATGCATTCAGTATGCATTGTAAAAGAAAAGAGACTCTGACAGTATTCAGACTGGGTTTCTAGGGCGCATGAGGTTAATACCACCAGGTAAAAAAAAGCTGAAAGTGTCAAAAAAATACCTCTATGTCTTATATGATATGATATGACGAGTCTTGCTTCACTGATTCCATATAGAGTTATTCACAGGACGTCTGTTATGCCAGATCTCACTGGAACAGAATCCAAGAGCTCCCAGTTCGGACCCAGTACTTATTTGTGAGGGTCTGCCATCATCACTTAGCAATGGAAATAATTAGCATTAAAAAAAGACTTGTTCAGATGGCCAATCTCACAGATTGCTTTCCCTCTTTCCAAACTTGAAACAACACTCAAGCACTGCCGATTCGTGTTCCCTCTAATGAGGCTGCCATATAAAACGTGCAAGATACAGACATAAACCGTGCACGCCTCCTGCACCAAGATGAACCAGCATCAACTGTCTTATATCTCTGTAATGGTTTGAAGTCCACACAAACAATCACAATGGAAGATAGGACGAGAAAGTTAATGTTAATGGTTATGACACACATTGCAAAAAGCCTATGCTGTGGGACCTGATGGTGAACCCAACACAGGAGAAAAGCTGTAAAGCTTGAGGTGGTCACACAGCTGACAGCAGCACTCTTCAGGTTCTGCACACTTTTTATAGCCTGGATAATACAACAGGGAACAAGAGAAATGGTGAGAGAGGGTGGGGGGGATCATGGCTGCCTTCTATTCTGTGGATCCTGTGGGCTCTGCGCTCTAAAATGTGGCCTCACAAACACACACACACACACACATTTTGACAACGTAAGCTGGGCTCACTCCCTCTATATCAAAGGCCCCACCACGCGGGGATTAACTTTTGTTCTTGGCTGCATGAAAAAAGAGAAAACTTTATGATGTTTATTTCCCTCTGGTTTTATTTGACTCTGGTTTTGTTGTGGCGGGGGTGGGGGGGAGAGTGTACTCACTGTGTGTGACGTCTGTTTACAGCACTGGGAGTTGCTACTGTATGTTTGTGAGATGTTTGGTTTATTTGTGATTGACAGATTGTTTGCCTACGCTGGCTGTTTCTTCAACTCATTTCACTGAAGATGCAGTCATTTGCTCCTCATCCACATGGCTGAAGGCAGAATATATGAAAGGGCAAAAGAGAGGAAAACATGCCTGCTTCGTCTGTTGGGCTGTTCTGGTCTGCTTTTAATATCTTATGTGGCATCCAGAGGGATTATTGGTTGGTTTTCAGAGATAGAGGGAAAGACCTGGGTCATTCATGTTGCAATGCTACAGCAAAAATTATGCACACATAAAGAATGTTGCATCCACGTTGCCGGGACCATCTTCAGGATCTGATCAGTGGCAACACAGAGCACTTCTTACAGAATGCTGGCCTCTAGTGGAGAAAGAAACAAAAGATGTAGCAGGTACAAGGCAAAATATTTGTGTAGAAATCAACCGCAAATGGCAGGGTTTGCTTGAATTCTCATATTTACTTGAAGTACACAGCATGAGAAAAAATCTAAAAACAAATAAATATTTTAATTCATAACACTATCTCAAAGACATTGTGTCAGACATGCAAGCAACGGGGTGATGTCAGATTGCCTTCAGCACATCGACCATTGTGGATTACAGAAGTGTGATCCAAAATATACAGAACAATCACCTCATTGCAAAAGGATAAAAAGCAAATATGTGGGAATGCCATATCTAAACGTAAATACACATGGGCTCTGCTGCTGTAACAGTACACTATGTTGTAGGTAGTAAAAGAAAGCTAATGTGCCACTGAATTACACGGACGCTGTGCTTATTGTGACACCTTTCAATGCTGACACTGTAAGACATGGACATGGAAGAAATGAGCAAACAAACAAAAAACATGCGTGTTGTGGGAACAGGTTAGCTCAGCGCGACTAAGATGTGGTTATCTATTCAGCCCTAGGCTGTGCTTGTTCGAAAGCCTAATCGTCAGTTAATGTGAACAAACCAGTGTAATGTTTATTAGCTTCTAATGGACATGTAACAAGTTGTTTTATTTTCTCTAGCTAACAAGCTATGCACCATCAGTGACATCGGTTAGCAGTGAAAATTAACATAGAAACTAAATGTCTGTGAAATACTTTAAAGATGACTTTGAGTCCGGGAGCTCAAACTTTACTCTGCTATTGTTGCAAAAGTCTCCAACATGGCAGCCTGAGGGTGTGCTATATGCCAGCTGAAGCCATCGTCCTGCCCTTCCAATGCCCAATAACGAACAGCAGGCAGCGCCTCTGTTTCAGATGCTTTACGGTAAGAAACACGGGCGAGGTTTTTTTGTGGTCTTGCTGTAAGCACCAATACCATTTTAAAGTTGAGAGGAAGGAGAGTGGATCAGGAAGAGAGTGAGCCTGAGTCTTCAACATCTGTGGAGTCGTTTTCGTCAGCAGACTCTGTGAGGGCAGGGTATGGCCGCGGCTGGTCCAGGTTGACGTAGGTGACATTCAGACTGATGTAGTGCTCTCCCTCCAGGCCGGACAGGATGGTGGAGACGGCCAACACCAACGTAGCAAAGCTGGGCCTCAACTCTGGATCAGGGTCCCAGCACTGGAGGATAATGCTATACCTGGAAGAAAAACAGACAGAGTCTGAGTCCAATCAAGGGGGGAATAGCTAACTAAGTCTACTATATTATCAGTTCGCCTTAAAATAATCTATAATTACACATTTCACATTTAGTTATCATTTTGGTGTCCTGCTAGCAGCGCAACATTTCGTAAAAACGTTATAAGAAATTAACTACGGAAGTGGCGTTACTTAGGTACAAAAGTGACCTCATCCTCATTACAATTACCTAGGTGAAAGATATTTTAGGTGAAAGATCATTTTGTATTTCACCCATCCACCTGCACTCCCGCCCACCCTGTGAAGGTTTTTGCTATCAATGTACTTCCTGGTTAATGCTTACGTGGATTATATGAAAATGTTATTAGTGGGATATCTACAAATTACAGAAGTAAGATGTTGGTGTCGGCCAAAAGACAGCATGGCACTGACAACTCACCGTAAAATATCAAATTGTTGTTTTTACACTTGATTTGTACAGATTAAACAATAAGGTAAAACATGTTAACTAGTGAGCTGTAGAGAATCTGGTTGGTGGATTTTGTTCACTTTGGGCGGAGCCACGTACACTCCTCCCATTTGCAGTCTTTATGTGAAGCTAAGCTAGCCGTCTGTTGGCTATAGATTCATATTTAGTGTACCGACATGAAAGCGGTATCAATCTTTTCATTTAACTTTCGTTCAGAAAGCAAATAAGAAGATTTCCCAAACTTTCTAACTATCCCTTCAATATCCTATGTTGGTGCGCTACATGTGTCCCTTAGTGAGAAGTTTTGCCTGAGGACAGAATAGTTGATTTATTCTCCATCAATCTTTAAGTTGGTGTGCAAAAGCCTCAGGTTCAAGGGATGTATCATTAAAACAGTAAAGATATGTTGTCTTTTCGCTGTAAAGTCAGACTACGGTGTGTGTGCATGTGCGTGTGACATACACATTAACTCCCAAACTGCATTGTTTAACTGTGTTGGAATACCAAGTAGTGGACAATTTACGGGTTTCACACTACTGAGTGACCATACAAACATCTTGTTATTACTACTCGGACTTTGTTCTTCCGTCTTCTTGTTGTAAATCTGTGTTAGCATTGTTGCAGTATTTGTACCAAACCATCCCTCAATTATGTGAGGTTTCACAATGGATGTATGTAAAAGTATTACTTAGATTATTTAAACAAAGTGTGCAACATAATGATATTTCTCCCACTACTTACAAAGGGTTCGGGCAGTACTGGGGCTGGGGAAGCCTCCTGCCCTTCAGTAAGTAATGTGTTATGTCATACGGGTCCACCTCTGGATAGGGGCTCGCTCCTCTGGTCAGCATCTCCCACATCAGCACGCCAAAGGACCACTGCATCAGCAGGGGCGAAGGTTACACACATGTTGAGAAAATTAGAAAAACACAACAACTTTAAAGTAGCTAATTGGCAATTTGGGTCTCACACTAATGTTTCCTATTATTGTAGTGAATGCAATTGTACAGTATTGTGCTGTAAAAACAATACTGAAGATTTAGTGCATGACACAACCTTGAGGTAATTAATAAAAATGCGAGAGCAGTGTTTACCAAACTCATTGGCTTGTGACCCCATAAAACCAAAGTAATGTCGACATACGGCTCCACATCATTACAGATATCTACTTTATTATATATTTGTTTGTGACTATATCAGCTATGATCATTGTGTGACCCATCCATCCATCCATTATCTGAACCGCTTATCCTCTGTGTGACCCCTAATATTTAAATTGCAACCCCTTGGGCAGATGTAGCAGATGACCGTACCAATTGTCATATATTAAAATGGTAATAATGGACATTAAAAGAGAACGCCACAAAACATTTTGAAATTTTGTGAACCAGACACATAATTACTTCAATCTCCTGTCAGATAATGAGATATTTCACAATCTACATATAAGACATGCGTTATTCATCAAACATTTATTTCCCCTAAAATCTGCTCACCACATCGGACTTGGAGGTGAATTTCTGTGTCTGCAGACTCTCGATGGCCATCCACTTGACGGGCAGCTTAGCCTTCCTGTGGTCCTGAACACTATAGTACTCCTTATCAAACACATCTCTGGCCATGCCAAAGTCTGCCACCTTGACTGTATACGACTCGTCCAGCCTCAAGACAGAAACAGCAACATTATAGTTTCGCTGAATTGTGATGTAACAATGTAACTCAACCAAAATGTGTACAACAAAACATCTCCAAGAGAAATTCAGGTCCTATGGAGGTGAATAAACTGCTGATTTCTCTGCGCATCTCGGTGACTCACATGCAATTGCGTGCTGCGAGATCTCGGTGCACAAACTTCTTCTGAGCCAAATACTCCATCCCCTTGGTAACCTGCAGCCCGAAGCCAATCAGATCCTTGACGGTGGGGTTCTGAACAAATCCCACAAACACATGGCAAAAACAACAGATTTTAAACAATTGGAGAAACATGAAAAAAATAAAAAATAAGAAAAATGCCTGTACATAAATCAAATTATTTATTTGCTCTGTTTTAATGTAGGTGTCACACCCTCTTCTCGCAGCGTATGAAGTGTCGCAGGTCACCGTGTTTCATGTACGGTAGCACCACTAGAGGGAGCCCCTCCTGTGGCAGGAGGATGCCCAGCAGAGACAGCACATTCATGTGGTGGAAACCCTTCATTATGATACCTTCCTTCAGAAACTGCTCCACCTCCTCGACATCTGTTATTCCTGATGACACACACGCACACACACACACACACACACACACACACACACACACATAACAGATTATGGACAGATTAAAAGCCACTGGAATAACAATAATGAAAAGCTGCTTTTAAAAGGTAGACTGGTTAGATGTCGCTCACTGTTCAAAGACTTGACAGCACAGTGGATTTCTCTGTTGTTGTGGTCTTTGAAGTAGCCATGATAGACAGTGCCAAAATGACCTACAGGGGAATAAAAATACAGATTGACACAGGAATTATATTTACAAGTAGGACAGAGCTTATACAAGGCTCCATAAAAAGTATTTTGGTTTCACATAGAGGCAATGGAGCTCCTCACCCTTCCCTATGATCCGGTGATGCTGCACAATGAGCATCTCAGCGGGAATGAGAACATCCTTCACCTCCTCTAGCAGCTCCGGCCTAAAACTGGAGATGGAGATCTTCTCTGGAGGCATGAGGGGAGTGAGGGTGGGATCTATGCTGCATGCAGCGTAGCTCCGGCTGGGGAACACCTGCGGGGTGGGAGGACTCAGGGACACTGCTGGTAAAAGTCCAGAGAGAGAGGGGTATCTTATTATTGAGAGATAAGAAGGCATGTGTGTCAGAAGCAAACTATACAGTATTACAGTGCAGTATGCTAAGTGCTCAGCTAGCCTGTCACCTCTCCTGTAGTCCCCAACCGGCGACATCTCCAAGTTATTTGTACTGGAGCGGCTAGCACTGTGGGCTAAACGGCTCTCCACCATGGAGGCTGAAAAACATTTCACAAAACCTTTGTAATCATCAACCCCAGGACATGTACATCCCATGCAACACAGGATCCCCTGTTCTGGTTGAAAGACTTCTGTAATTCATCCCAAATTCCCACCCACAGCTGGATCCAGTTCCACAAACAGGTCTGACCAAGGTCCACCTAAGAGAGGCGCCCACCTTTCTTCTTCTTCCTCAAGTGTTTCATAACAACGAAGGCCAGCACCGCCCCGGCCACCAGAGCCGCCAAGATCCCCAGAACAATGCCCACCATGTAGTGGTTGCTGACCTTCACCACCGTACCGACGTTGTGGACCTGCCCGTTGATGGAGATCTAAAGAACAGATTTCATCAGACACAGTGATTACTATTGTATAAAGCGTGGTTTAAGAGTTCTACTAACATTGAGTGCTAAGGTAACAGAAACAGTTTGCATGCAGACATGCCAAAGTGTCCGAATTCCCTAGGTTTATGCATAGAAAATAAAGAAAGTTGCAATTTATTTTGCAAAAGGTCTTTTTTTTGCATTATTTGCTTATCCCATCTGATGGCTGCTTGACAATCTACAAGCCTGGTTGGTGATCACTGGACAGTCACATGCGCGACCTGGGGCTCTGTGTTGCACACTCCAGGTAAGTCAATCAGTAAATCATCATTTGTTTACCTTCACCGGCAGGCCCTCACCAGGGATGGTCATGTTCTTGGGGATCCTGCAGGTGATCTCATTATCCAGGACTTTACCATCACAATCAACGCCCGCCACCGTCATAATGATGGTCATACAGGAGCTCACCAGATTCAGCTTTTGATGCTGTGCACAGGGAGGTCAAATCAAGACACGAGACAAACACAAGTTATTTAAAAATCTATCATGAATATGAGACATCCACATTTATTTTGTCATTAAATCAAAACTGAATACCCTCAGGGTAATCTCTTACGTGTAGTGACACTTCGTCAAACCCGGGGTACAAATTCAGCACGTGTCCCTCTGTTTCAAAAGGAATGGGCTCGCCGTAGGGGTGGTAGGAGAACTCTTTGTTCCAAAGTCCTAATGCTCCGTCCATGTCAAAAGAAAGCTCTCCTTCCTCTGACTCATCCCTGGGGAACGCAGGAGAGATGCACTCCATCCTCGTGGGCAAGGACTTACCGATGCACTCCTGAAACAAGACAGTGTGATCACACTTCAGTGAAACTGAAGACTGACTTAACAGAATTATGCTTTTGGATGAATCTACTGTACATTACGATGTACACTGTACCCTTGACACAGGTTTCAAGTAGCTCTCATTGGGTTTAAAGCGGATGATGGTGCGGTAAACAGAATCCAGGTTCTCCCCCCCGATGACGATATTCGACCCCCTTCGTTTCAGACAAACGGTGAGGCATGTTTTCATAAGGTATGGGGAGATAAGATTGATTCCTGTTACAGCTGAATTTGCTATGTGATACACATGAGAAAAGGTGGAGGTCTCACTGGCTGACCTGTCAAAGCTGCAGTCAGGCAGGACGGCTGTAATCATCGGGTTTTCCTTGTAGTAAAACACCTTTGTGGTGAGGACGGGAGACTTGTCGATGAAAACACTCAGGGGGACGTCCCTCACCTCTGAGATGGGCTGCGACAGACAGATGATGGAAGACACATTGCCTTTGGGCTCTGTGACTCTGTAGGGAGACAGAGGAAGGAGAAGTGCATGCCGTAACAGCTTTCAAAGCTTTTTCATTTTGCATGTTCAATAAGATATCGTAGTTCAGCTCTGAGTCAATGAAGGGTCAGAGTCCCGTCTAGGGGTTAGCCTGTGGTTTCCCAAACCATAATTATTTCACGCACAAATTTGAGGGTAGTGTGATGAAAACAGACGGGGACAGATGTGTTTCCAGACCTCTTTATAGGACAGGGCATGTCATTGAGAGTGACCTTCCTGGTCCTTCCGGCATCCAAGTGTGGCCCAGTCACTGTGATGAGTGTGCCCCCAACACGAGGCCCATAGTTGGGTTGGATTTCTGTGATGTTGGGAATCTGGAGGGACAGTTCATTTTAGTATTTTGGTCAACAAACAAACAAAAAAGTGGTCTCCTAGATTAAATAGCATTTAAAAGTATTTACAGCTTGTGTGATGTAATGAGCATATCAGTAGACAATAGCAGCAAAGATTACCACAAATGTGAATCCTGGCATTTCTGCCTTCCCGTCAATAGAGTAGCGTCCCTCCACCTTGCCCTCATGCACCTCCACTGTAATGTTAACTGGTTTGGACAGCTCAGTGGACCCAGAGCGAATCTTACACACCAAGCTGAGGAGCAGCACCACAAAACGTGTGTGAGTGACAGTAACGGCAGCACCAGTGACAAATACAATTTCAGGGTGAAATAAAATTGTTGGACTCACATGTGTTAAGATGTGAAACCCTTTTTTAGCCACTCGACTAAGGAAGTTTAATAAATTTCAATAAAGCTAACAGCATTTCCATCAGCCTCAGCTGTACTTTGTGTTTTGTGCTAATTACCAATGTTAGCATGCTAAAATGTTAAACCGAGATGATGAACAAGTACCTGATAAACATCAGCATGTTAACATTAAAAATGCAAGCCTTTTGTTTTTACAAAATTCCAAGGGCACATTTTCCACAACATTTCTATAACGGATTGGACTTGGAACCAGAACAGGGCCTGCACAGATACTGACTGTGGATACTCACTGCGTGTTGTTGCTTTTGGCCGGAAGCACAGTGCACGCAGTATGTCCCAGTCGCACCTGGTGGGTTCTGGAGGTGATGGCAGGTCTCACGGGGGACTGGAACTCCCAGCCGCACATCGTGATTTCTGTTTGACCGTCTGGAGGAGCAGTCCGTGGGAAGAACTGCGTCAATAAAGCAGAACACAGTGCCACCTTGAAATGAAATGTTTTCATCAGTTGCACAAAGAGACGTGTGTATCCCGAATTACAGAACAAACCTCACCCCAGTGATCCCCGGCGGGCAGGACTCGTTCCTCCAGCACCTGTGACACTCGCTCTCCCAGGAGCACACTCCGGAGCACCAGCCACAGCCCATGAACTTTGGGGATGTCAGGCACGTGGCACAAGTCAGGAAGTGTTGACAGCCCGGCCCTCTCTGGGGCACCTGGATCATCTGAAACAGAGGGATTTAAAGGTCACATATTCACTCGGGTGGCCTTGTAGTACTTCATTATTAATGTGGCTATTACTATAACATGTAAACTGATACTGGGCCTCGTTCAGCAGACAGCTCCTGGTGCTGAGAGGAAGTCCAACACACTGCTCTAATAAAAATAACACACGGTAAAAACCCACTATTTGCTTTAGCCCCATGTTCATTTTGAGGGTGACAGGGATTATAACATATCCCAGCATGCACTGGGCAGAAGACAGTAAAACATCATAGGACCAATGGCAGTCCCAACTCATTTGTAATTGTAATGTAACCTGAGCTGTGTGTTTGGTCTGTGAGAGTATAGTTGACCCCTGAGAGCCTCCTGATCAAATGACATACATTTACGTTGATATAAACTAAAGTGTTTCACTCTCATTTCTTGGGAGTGCTCTTGTACCTTGTCTCCAACCACAAAGAGAAGATACTCTGATGAGTAAACAGCAGCAGTGGACGTGACCCTCTGGTTCTCTACCAAAGAGTAATTGGCAAAGATAATAGGGCTGGATCTTGTCAATACAAGCTGTCAACACAGACACAACGCAAGATTATTAGTAGTGGACCGTATACAATGGTCAAGTGAGAGTCAAGTGAGGACAGATACCGAACATGGCCATGTACCTGCAGCAGGCGTCCAGTCGAGGTGCCAATATGGGCTACGGTCTTGTTCTCTATGGTTGTGACCAGCAAAGATGTGAGCAGGACGTCTGTCATCTGCCTGTTGAAGAGGTCCACTCTGTAGTAGGGCTTTGACAGCATAGTAGGATGGTCTCGGCATGTGGCATTGTTCTCCATGCTCTAGTACCAAGTCAACAGGCAGCAAGAGGACATGGACGTGAGACAATGAGGAGGAAAGTGAGGTAGAAAATACACTCAGCAATATCAGACATGTTTGAACTAGACATCAGGGTCTACAGCAGACAGCAAAGGCTTCCAGGTACAGAAAAGCAAAACAATAATCAACACTCTTTCAACTGTCATAGAGATGAACGTGTAGGAAAGAGCCAGTAAAGGGGACCTTGGATTTTTTTTATTATTATTTTGGTCCAAATTAGCTTCAAAGAGTTCCACATTCTCAGACAATAATATTTCTCTTTTTTTAAAGCGTACAGCTGTAGTGAAATGGCCCAGCTGTTTGCTTGCGAGGAGGATAAGCTACAAGCTGCACTGGTCATCAGGGAAATCACGAGTTCCCGGCACACCAGAAGCACAAGGTGAATCTGTCGTTATAATGTCATCATTTTGTAATTCAAGAGGCCATGATAAATTATGATGTGCTGCGCTAGTGACAGCGGGATTGCCTTGTAGCTATAGACACGGAGCAGGGCGGATCTCTGTTTGACTAGAGGGAGTTGTCAGGTAAACACTGGTTAATATCTTCAGGGCATGATATAACAACAAAGAAATTACACTTTCTAATCGTGTTCCTGAAATCAATTTTTCAAATTACGAAAAAAAAATACGAAAAATATAGAATATACATGCATCCTCTATGCTCTTGTCTGATGATGTGAGTCTTGGAAAAACACAAACAGCATTGCTAAAATCATTTAGGACACATGACTGACATAGAGACAAAGTAAACAAGAACAAGAATATCCAGAATAGGATACATTGCCATATGCTATAACCAAACTAAAACACATTTTAGCCCAGAAGCCAAAAACTGCAAAACAGAAGAGTTTCTCAGCTTTTCTTAGCTTCCTTATCCTCGAACGACTGATGTCCCCTGACAGAGTTGCTTCTGTCACAACATTTACTTTTTTACCGCAAGTTCAACGACTAAACCACATTAAATCACAATAATAGCACCTCAGTTCTGGGAATTCTACTTAATTCTCAAACTGGCTGTTACATCGGGAATAGGAAGACCCTCCCCATCCGCCAACGCAGAATAACTTAACATCAAAACATTGTAGGAAATATGCACGGTTTCTGGACATTTTTAAAAACAGTTTTCCCATTAACACAATAAACCAATGCAGTCCTCATCTGAAACGTTTAAAAATATAAATCCAAATGATCACAATGACCATAACGGGCTACTGAATACACTCACATCATGACAGTTCCGACTGAAATGAGATCAAATCTTTTTTAACACATTTTATAATACCCTCTTCCTGTCTGGCTTGAGAAATTCACTCAACTGACGCAGCCATCAAACCTCACTCCCACCTGGCCCCTGTCCAACTTTCATTCCAACAGAATTCTCCATCCTTATTTTTCCATCAAAAAAGCAATTTGTATCCCTGATTTCAAAACCTCCCTACCATGACTGTGTCATCCATACATCCATCCATTTTCCACCGCTTATCCGGGGTCGGGTCGCGGAGGCAGCAGGTCAAGCAGGCTGACCCAGACTTCTCTCTCACCCGCAACATCTACCAGCCCATTCTGGGGGATCCCGAGGCGTTCCCAGGCCAGCTGGGAGATATAATCCCTCCAGCGTGTCCTGGGTCTTCCCCGGGGCCTCCTACCAGATGGACGTGCCTGGAAAACCTCTAAAGGGAGGCGTCCTGGAGGCATCCTAATTAGATGCCCGAACCACCTCAGCTGACTCCTTTCGACACGAAGGAGTAGCGGCTCGACTTCAAGCTCCCTCCTGATGTCCGAGCTCCTCACCCTATCTCTAAGGCTGAGCCCGGCCACTCTACGGAGGAAACTCATTTCGGCCGCTTGTATCCGCGACCTCGTTCTTTCGGACACGATCCAAAGCTCGTGACCATAGGTGAGGGTTGGGACGTAGACCGACCAGTAAATTGAGAGCTTCGCCTTCCGGCTCAGCTCCTTCTTCACCAAGACGGCCCGGTGCAACGCCTGCTTTACTGCTGCAGCCGCACCGATACGCCTGTCGATCTCCCGCTCCATTTTACCCTCACTCGTGAACAAGACCCCGAGATACTTGAACTCCTTCGCTTGTGGTAGGCACTCTGTCCCCACCCGGAGGGAGCAATCCACCGGTTTCCGGCAGAGCACCATGGCCTCAGATTTCGTGGTGCTGACTCTCATCCCCGCCGCTTCACACTCGGCTGCAAAACGCCCCAGTGAATGCTGGAGGTCATGGTCCGAGGAGGCAAACAGGACCACATCATCTGCAAACAGCAGAGAGGCTATCCTGAGATCCCCGAACCTGACATTCTCCGCCCCACGGCTGCGCCTAGATATCCTGTCCATGAAAGTCACGAACAGGACCGGTGATAAAGGGCAGCCCTGGCGGAGGCCAACACCCACCGGGAACGTATCTGACTTACTGCCGAGGATACGAACACAGCTCCTACTGCAGGCGTACAGAGACCGGATGGCCCGTTGCAACGGGTCCGGCACACCATACTCCCGCAGCACCCCCCACAAAAAGCCCCGAGGGACCCGGTCGAAAGCCTTCTCCAAGTCCACAAAGCACATGTAGACTGGTTGGGCAAACTCCCAGGACCCCTCCAGTATCCTTGCAAGGGTAAAGAGCTGGTCCACTGTTCCACGACCAGGACGAAACCCGCACTGTTCTTCTTGAATCCGAGGTTCGACAAACGGTCGGAGCCTCCGTTCCAGCACCCTGGCATAAGCTTTTCCCGCGAGGCTGAGTAGTGTGATACCCCGATAATTCGAGCACACTCTCCGGTCCCCCTTCTTGAAGATGGGAACCACCACCCCGGTCTGCCAGTCCATGGGCACTGTGCCCGACCCCTATGCAACATTGAAGAGGCGTGTCAGCCAAGACAGCCCAACAAAGTCCAGCGCCTTCAGCATCTCAGGGCGGATTTCATCCACCCCCGGCGCCTTGCCACCAAGGAGCTTTTTGACTACCTTAGTGGCCTCTGCCAGGGATATGGGTTCATCCAACCCCAAGTCTTCAGGCGCTGCCCCCTGTTCAGGGGACATGTTGACCGGGTTTAGGAGTTCCTCAAAGTGCTCCTTCCACCGCCTGACGATATCCTCTGTCTGGGTCAGCAGCCCCCCTCCCCCGCTGATAACAGCCTGGGGAAGGCCCTGCTTTCCCTTCCTGAGTCGTCGGATGGTTTGCCAGAACCTCCTTGAGGCCAACCGAAAGTCCTTCTCCATGGCCTCCCCGAACTCCTCCCATGCCCGAGTTTTAGCATCCGTGACCACCGCAGCTGCAGTCTTTCTGGCCTGCCTGTACCTGTCAGCTGCTTCAGGAGACCCCTGGGCCAACCAAGCCCGAAAGGCCTCCTTCTTCAGCTTGACGGCTTCCCTCACCCCCGGTGTCCACCACCGGGTTCTCGGGTTGCCGCCACGACAGGCACCGATGACCTTCCGACCACAGCTCCTAGCGGCCGCGTCCACAATAGAGGCTTTGAACATGATCCACTCGGATTCCATGTCCCCAACCTCCCTCGGGATGTGTGAGAAGTCCTTCCAGAGAGGGACGTTGAAGACCTCCCGGACAGGATCCTCCGCCAGACGTTCCCAGTTCACCCTCACTACACGTTTGGGCTTGCCAGGTCTTTCTGGCCGACTCCCCCGCCATCTGATCCAACTCACCACCAGGTGGTGATCAGTTGACAGCTCTGCTCCTCTCTTCACCCGAGTGTCCAAAACATACGGCCGCAGATCAGATGATACGATTACGAAGTCGATCATTGATCTCCGGCCTAAGGTGTTCTGGTACCAGGTACACTTATGAGCCACCTTATGTTCAAACATGGTGTTTGTTATGGACAAACTGTGGCTAGCACAGAAGTCTAACAACGAAACACCACTCGGGTTCAGATCAGGCAAGCCGTTCCTCCCAATCACTCCCCGCCAGGTTTCTCTGTCGTTGCCCACGTGAGCGTTGAAGTCTCCCAGGAGAACTATGGAGTCGGCAGGCGGCGCCCTTTCCAGGACCCCTCCCACCAACTCCAAGAAGGCCGGATACTCCGAAATGCTGTTTGGTGCATAAGCACAAACAACAGTCAGAGCCTTACTCCCCGCAACCCGTAGGCGCAGGGAGGCGACCCTCTCGTTCTCCGGGGAAAACTCCAACACGGCGGCGCTCAGCCGGGGACTCGTGAGTATCCCCACTCCCGCCCGGCGCCTCTCACCCTGGGCGACTCCAGAAAAGAACAAAGTCCAACCCTTCTCCAGGAGTTTGGTTCCAGAGCCAGCGCTGTGCGTGGAGGTGAGCCCAACTATATTTAGCTGATAACGCTCCACCTCCCTCACCAGCTCCGGCTCCTTCCCCGCTAGCGAGGTGACGTTCCACGTCCCTAGAGCTAGTCTATGTCGCCGGCGATCGGCTCGCCCAGGCCCCCTGCCCGGCCCGCCGCCCGGTCTACATAGCACCCGACCCCGATGTCTGTCCCTGCGGGTGGTGGGTCCACAGGGTGGCTGCACCATGGTGTTTCTTCGGGCTGAGCCCGACCGGGCCCCATGGGCGAAAGCCCGGCCACCAGACGCTCGCCGACGAGCTCGCCTCCCGGGTCTGGCTCCGGGAGGGTGCCCCGGTTTCCCTGGTCCGGGCGAGGTAACTTCAGTCCTAGGGCTGCTTATCATCAGGGTTTTTTGAACCGCTCTTAGTCTGGGCTCTCCCCCGAGACCTGTTTGCCTTGGGAGACCCTACCAGGGGCAGATGCCCCGGACAACATAGCTCCCAGGATCATTGAGCCACTCAAACTCCTTCACCGCGTTAAGGTGGCGAATCGCCACCTTAACGCGGATATGACTGTGTCAGTAAAGTGATAATTCCACTTTTGGGAAACCATGCTTTTGGTGTAAACAATCTCTCAAAAGCCCCATTTAGTTCCTATTTCTGAATGGTTTCACTTTGAGTTTGCACAATAATATGCTGACAGATTCAACTTTAGTTAAAAAAGTGAGTCACTCAATGACCACTTGCAGCTGGAGCGAGCTCTGTGCTACAATGAAAATTAACTTTCTCCAGTTTGTGTCATTTTATTAGTCATGCTTGTTAGTCATTGCGTTTGCCAGCAGTTTGAGTAAAGTATTGCTTCATAACTTCATAATATCTATCTCTAATCATCGGATATCATCTGTCCTTGTACATGTGCAAACAAGCTGCCATGGAGCCTATTTTCTCCTCTCCCCACACACAATTTCCCTGCGCCATTGTTGGAATGTGCACGCTGAGAGAAGCAGGCATATTCCTCAGGTTCATTTGATTGACATTTATATGATCCGTGAACTGCCTGAATTGTTTTTAATGTTTCTGCTCACACAGGTTTTCTGTAGAGGAACTTTAATTCCCTGACTTGCCTGAGCCTTTAAGAAGAAGGAGTGCACCTTCCCTATTATTCATGTATACAGTTGATTGTTAGAAGAAAAGTGGATATTATCAATCGACAGTTCTTTTAATTTTCAACTGCAGTGACACACACTTGATGTGTTTTTTGACCATGATGTTAAATGGGTGTTGGCAGGCTGAGAGGGAAGGAGACAAGCCCTGCAAAATTATACAGACACGACAAGCATCTTTAAATTCGATAGGAATGTCCCAGCTCAGTCAATCATGAGGCAGTAACAATGCTGATGGCTGTTTTGCTTCCTTGACAGCCTATTGGTATGCTGACTGTGCAGGTTTGAGTGTTGAACAGGAGGCATGGGCCCAGTCAAATTGTATGTCTTTTTTCTGCTGTAATGCTAGTCAGTGCAAAAAAAGGGAACGTTTACTTGTTAATCAAATTCACTAACACTATATATGGGATTATGCCTCTTGAAAGGATACATGTGGTTCATTTCTTTTGGTAAAGGTACAATTGAGCACCATTTAGCCAATAATGCAACATGTGGCTCTAATAGGGCCTTTTCACAGCAGCCATGCTGACATGTAATTGCCGGGTAAACACAGGTGCAATTGATCAAACTGATGGCGGCCCCATTCCATTTAGTGTCCCAGCCAATACAGTGAGATATCATGCACTATACCAGGGCCCCAGATCAGCTAAATGGAACAGGGCCAGAATACATTTTTTCAATCACGCCTGTCTGTGTCTACCCTACAAATACATGTCAGAATGGCTGCTGTGAAAAGGGCCTGATCCAGAGATCCTCCCTGATTGGCTACAGACATCAAATAATAGGGTTATGAAAGGTTTTGGAAGAGAGCAATCTGTTTGTGCGTTTCACTCTTAAGGAACGAAGGAAGGCCTGTGTTTTGTGTACTGTGAAGGTTTTTTCTCACCAAATCTCCACAGAGGACCCAAGTGATGAACCTAATGAAAGTGTTTATGTATGTCCTTTTTGTGGCTGATCTAAATCCATTTTTTATTTGGAAAATATAACACCTACTCTTTTTTTCCACTCACACTAACAGCCATCCTTAAGTACAACACAAGCAAATTATGTTTCCCGATTTCATCCAGTCACAACAAGTGCTCAGTTACATCACTATTTCTTCCATATGTACGCACATGTTAGGAGAGAGGACAGCTCCACACCCACATGGTAAGATTTTCTAACAGGCCCTGTCAAGAAACCTGCACCCTGCATAAGCAAATGGTTATCCATATACTGGGGAGATACCTCAGATATTTCCTGGGAATTCCATAAAACAAAGAGTAACTGGAAACCCATGGGTCATCTCATCCATGTTATGGATAAATGCAGTGTGTTGGTGGACAGACGGCCTCACCTCATGTGGACAGCTCTCACAGGGCTGGAAATGGCAGAGCCCTCTGGAGAGCTGCTCTGGCCCAGACTCGCAGCAGTCATCCACCCCATCCACGATGGCTTTGTTCACGTTGTCAATCGGGAAAGCGCACAGGGCCGAGTCGTGCTCCGTCACCCCGTTGTCATTAGTGACGGCAAAAACCCCGTAGAGGATGTCATCCTCCTCCTCGGCCCCCAACTCCTCTGCCAGCTCCCTGCCTGCCTTGCCAAAGTGTGCTGCCTGAACCACGTTGTACACTACGTCCTTATAGGGCTCGCTGGCTACGTTCCTCCTCCGGCGCTTCGGCTCAAACCGACACTCCAGGATCACCTCGCGGTACCTCTTCATCTCCCACTCATTCCGCGGGAGACGGCCTAAGCGAGTCTGAAACGGAGAGGAGTCCTGTTCGGGGATCTCTCTCTGAACTGAGAGGAAGTAGACAAACTCCTGAGTGAAAAAGCTGTAGACATATTCAATGTGGTATGTCCGCCGCAAGCCCGGAAGGACAGTCAGGCCACGCACATCGCTGTAGAAGCCATCTTCTGTGGCCAGTGGTCGACGCACTGATATAGACTTCCTTGCGTAACGCTGGGTCACGCTGTCGTTGACAGTGGTGGCGACAAAGAAGTAGACGGTCTGACCCTCTTCGACCATTGTGACTTTGGTACCAAGAGGGCTAGCCAAACAGTCGGGACAGTAGGCCGCGGAGTTTGAATCCTTTCTGAACAAACACTTCGAAAGGGAAGGCGACTCTCCATTTGGGTTTAGTTGGTGGAAATAGCAAACACCATACTGAGAACTTCCACAAGAGTATAAAGACATAAAGAGAGTATCCAACAGCAAGACCTGATTGTTTGTGTCCTCCAGGAAGTTGGGATCCTTGTCAATGTTGCACAAATTGCATACGTGACACTCGGGGCTTCCTACCGGCCCAGTGCGGAGCTCCCACACCTTCTCCAAGCTTCTGTTAACAGCTTCGATCACATTCTGAGAGGCAACATACACCTCCTGGTAGAGCGAGTTGTTGACTATGTTCTGGATGGCGCCCCGGGCCTGGAAGAAGGGCATGGTGTAAACCACAGAGAAGTTGACAGGGCTGGGGCCAAGCGAGGGACAATTGGCCTGGGCAATGGCCAGCAGAGTCTGGACCCAGACACATGTCCCCCACTGTGTGGTCCAGTGGACCATCTCCACTGCAGGAGGCAACAGCACAGACAACGTGGGGTTACCTCCAGGTCTGATGTCGGGACAAAAGCATCCTCAACACCAGCCGCTGATACCTGAAGAAAGAAAGTAGAATAGGTCTTTAAATCATTGAGGGGAGACACTACAGTTGAGCAGGGTAAACCTTTGAACTAAAATATTGCCATGGAACGTCCACAGTTAATTCAATTAAGGCAATCAGTTTCTGTATCACAGCGTTCTGATGGTATAAATGGTTTAAATATGCTAATATATATATATGCTAACAGATTTTTGCATATAACTTTGTATCACATATCTCTCCATATATATATATATATAATATCTAAAGACATTAGTAGACAAAGTATCATAAAATAAAGACCTTAATGTGTATTCTGGGTGATTTATTGTCACTAGTCTGAAAGAAGACATGTTATGGAGGCAATATACTGTCGTCCACATCCCAAAATTGACCTTGCCTTGAGAAATGATCCTCTACACAAACACAGCTTGAACCACAGCATAAAGATATTCACTCTTTGACCCTGAGAACATTTTGACAGAAGAGATTAACTTGCTTGCTTTTTTTCATGTTTTTTATTTTCCTCTTGCTATCTTCCAAAGGAATGGAGTGATCTTCTGTTTTGTTCAGTAACCCTAACCCTTCTGCAAAACAATGAAATTATAAACAACAAAAATATTGTTTTCAGGACATGGTGACTGTTATTTTAACTGACCGCTAAAATATAAATCATTCTGCTTAACTATGTCCTGCATGAATCCGAACAGATCTGAGATGATAAATATCAGAAATATTAGTTGAGCCAGATGATGATAAAAGCACATGCAGTCATAAAGATAAAAGCTTCCTCTGACACACTGTTTACATAATAAAAGCTGCGTTGTTGGTGCTCAGCATAGTAGGAGTGGATAAAACTACTTTTATCTAATGTGACTTCCTGCCCAAGTCATTTACATCTGTCTGGACGTGTTTATTCTTGTTAATCCAACATCCCATCTGTCCCCCCACATTATGAGTGATGTTCTTTCATTTAGGAGAACTGGTAATAATAAACTAAGTAAACCCACCAAATCTATGAACAACAAATGTGGCCTCTTCCTCAGCCTCCAAACAACAGGCAACCGAGTGGAACTGTGTTTCAATCTCTGAGCCTGGCCTACCCTTTGGACAGACGTTGCTGGGTGGATCATTAACTCTAAGTCTGTATTGAAGAACCCCGGCCTCTCCACTTTCCATTCCCGGCACAGCCGCTACGTGCCTTTCAGGGGGAAAGATGTGCACGGGCTGATGGTCATGAGGACGACATGCGCCTTTTTCAGCCCCAGGTGAAGAAGAAACGGCTCATCTGCTCGTGCCACCGAATTTTGATCAACTCTGATTACTTTTTTTAGCCACACAGAAAGCTCCATTTTCACCAAAACTCCATCACTTATTGTTGCTGTAAGGAGTCGTACGGAAAAGATTCAACGCAAGTGTGTTGTCTTGGCATCAATAATTCATGGAATCCCACTGAATGGTGTTACATTTTAACATTGGCAGCTCCATGTGAAACTGAGGTTACGGTTAGTGGACATGGGCGTACATAGTAATGGCACTGATTGACTTCCTTCATGTTCATGGTTAATAAAGCAAATGGTTGAAATTGGGTTTCCGGTCGTTGTACTATTGTGCTACTTACACAATAGTAATAGTAAAAGGTCGGCGTGTTGGTTTTTGCTGAATGCAGCATCAGTGTATTTCCTCACAGGTGAATTAAAGATGCAGGATTCTGATTTTATATGTGTTTGTGTGTTAAATGTGCTCTATCTTATAATTTATTCGTGTTTTATATCTCAGCGTCTGTATGAATTTACCGATATCATTTTCCAAATATACAAATTGTCACTTATACGTACGGCAGTGTCCTGTGAGGCTACACAGTGAGAGGGATGGGGACATTGCATTGGGCTGCCAACAGCTTTCTTGAATCAGTGCCTTGATAACGGGCACTTTGGCAGTGGTTATAATGAGAGGGCATCTTTCTTTGATTGATAACACAGATATCCACAGGGATTTGAGAAAGCAATCTGCTGCACAAACAATCAATGGAGAAAAAACACATGGTACCAAGGAAATGTGTAATAATTCAGCGACAAGGAATGCTTCCCAAGCCACAGAAACGCCCCAAAAAACACACACCATTGTGAAGCGACAGACAGCTCTGTGTTTACATAATTTTTAAACATATCAGGATGATTTTGTTTATTAAGTTTATTTAAGTATATTATATACGTTTATTATTAAAGAATTATTCATCCAAATGGTCAAGTCGACATCAAGACAATTCTGAAAGAAGCACAGAAGCTGCAACATTTGTAGCCTGCTCTTGTTCTTTTTTTATTATTATTATTATTATTATTATTATTATTGACTTATTTCTGTATCCATGCATATACCAACAGTGGCTGCCTAAATTTCTTTGAAATCGTGCGAGCTTGTATCCTGGCTCCATTCCACATGTATTTGACTACAACAGCTGCAGAAACTGGTAAACACTTTGCTCTCTGATATTTAGGACTGGTTATAGTCGAGCACTGTGGACTTTTAAACAAACTGTACAGAGAATACATCCAATTGCAAATGTAAATTGTCATATTTAGTGATATCACTCAAATTAGACATCTTCTATTATCTGTGTTGGGCTCACCTTCCTCCCTCACCATCCCAGTATCAGCCCTCTAAGCCTATACAGTGGAAACTCGTATTTTACTACGGTTGGTTTAAATTTAAGTGGCATACAGTGCTGCATTTAAAATGACTTAAACACGCTATGTGACATTGTTTTATCTCCCCGTTATAATATAATTGTTAGTGTGCTATGACATCTCAACGAGCGCCTATACTGGAATATTTAGCGGTGTCAGCCCTAACCCTAACCCTGGTACATGGCAGATGTGAATGTTATGGAATCTCACCTGTGCAGGTTAGTTCCTGTCGTCTTGTTGCCAGCTTTGCTCCTTGGCCTGACTCTGGAAACCAGCGCCTGCAGCGGGATGATTCAAGGTCTCACTTTTCGGCCGTAAAGCCTGGTCCGTCCTCGCGTGGCGCCGGGACACGTAACCTGCGCTGGTTTCGGGTTTTACTTCAACGCGCAGCTTGATTCGGACCTCTTTGCCTCAGACAGACGGGACTTCAGCTCGCCCCGCCCCCCTCTGACAGTCAACAGCGGCAAATACAATTAACCTTCATTGAACAGTGACGTACACGTGCCGCCAATTAATGCATGTACATTGTTATACAAATAATTGTTATATAAATCACCCAGAATACACATTAAGGTCTTTATTTTATGATACTTTGTCTACTAATGTCTTTAGATAATATATATATATATATATATATATATACGTATTGATGTATGTATGTACGTATTGATGTATGTATATCTATATATGTATAGATATATACATATCCTAGAAGATATCCTTGAAGACATAATATAGTATACTCTATATGAGAGCATAAAGTAGGGTAACATTAGCATCGATCCGTGGTTGAAATAAGTACAATTACTCAAATACTATCAAAGTAGCTTTTACTTTGAGTATGTATACTTTATACTTATCCTAAATGTGCTCCAGCACATGTGCTAAAGCGCTGAGAGTAATATTCCAATAGTACAATAATACAACTCTGAAAGGGGCCGTTCGACCAAACAAGTACTACTACTTTGCTGCTAATACTTTTACTTCATCCATCCATCCATCCATTATTTGCATCGCTTATCCTGTTTAGGGTCGCGGGGCGCTGGAGCTGATGCCAGCTGTCATTGGACAAAGGCAGGGTTCACCCTGGACAAGTCTCCAGTCTACCACAGGGCTCAGACAACCATTCACGCTCACATTCACACCTATGGGCAATTTAGAGTCCAATTAACCTAACCTGCATGTCTTTGGACTGTGGGAGGAAGCCGGAGAACATGGAGAGAACCCACAAAGACACAGGGAGAACATGCAAACTCCACACAGAAGGCCCGCCCAGACCGGAATCAGAACCCCGGACCCTATTGCTGTGAGGCGACAGTGCTAGCCACTACACTACCGTGCAGCACCGTACTTTTACTTCAATGAAGTCTTAAATGAAAGACTTGTACCAGAGTACTGAAGTAATAGAAATAAGTTATTCTTCCATCACCAACTAATATGCCTGCTATTAAAAGAAAGAAAACCCCAAAGTTATGCAAGACACGATCAGATTTTTTTTTTTTTACCAGCAATTTATTTATATCAAATAATTCTGGAGTTGTAATGCAGCCATACATCAGCACTGCCACAACTCTATTTTGGCTTTGAACAATGACCATTAGTTAAGGCATGATTAGTGGAGGCAGATGTGGGAATGTTTTCCTCAAGCAATGCAGGATCCCTTGAAATACAGTGAAGATTTTGTGATAAGACACAAGACACAATTTCATACAATACTCTTCCTAACTAATACACATATATTGATATTCCAAGTGACATTAAGACTCTTGAACGATAACGCAACAAATGACGGCAGTAATGAGGTTACATACTCGTGAACCCATTTGTCTTTTTGAGTGCCTTTTGCATAAAGAAAGTGCATAGAGGTAAAATAATAATTACAGTTTTGGTCGTCATGTAAAGACATAACAGGAATGTGGTGAACTCATATTTTAACAGCATGTGTTATAACATGAGAGTACATTCTACTGCAGCTTCTCCAACAAATTCCAGTTTTTTTATTCAAATTGGATTCCTGCTTTTTAACAACTGAGGAGAAATCATTTAATAAAACAACAACAGCATATTTCAGTCTTAGAGGCATAAGAGGTCCGTTACACGGAACACGAAACAACGTCAAGAGCATATCAACACCTCTGTTCATGTTGTTGTTGTGTCATCGTCAACTCCAAGGACGCCGCTTCATCTGCTGTTATTCATATTTGAAGTCATAAAAAGCGAGCCAGATAAAATACAGCTTTAACTTGCCGCCATTGCGCAATCTACTTAATCACAAATTCCTGAATGAGATCAGAGGAATCCAAAGCAAGAAAAAAAAGAAACTAAACTACTGCATCATCCGCAGTGGCCGTCAGCATTCGGGGCGATGCTCTTTGTTTCAGCAGCGAGGGCTCAGTATGTGAGAGGACTCAGGATGAAGAGGCGGTCCTCCTCCTTCCGGATCCACTTCAGCAGTTTGGTGACAGCGGAGACGGCCATGGCCTTGGTCCCCAGAGGACTGAAACAGAGGTAGAGCTCGAAGCCACTTGTCACCTGCAGGAGAGGATTGCAGTATTTGTTTTGGAATGCAAATCTTTCAACGCAAAGAGCCAAATGTACCATTTAAATGCTGACCTTTTAGAAACACAAAATGCTATCCTTACATACAAAGTGCCAAACTCTAAATCCACATGCTTAGTCCTCAGAAAAGAGCGACCATCTGCAGCACACAGGAAAATAATGTAAAAGACAGTACAAGCATCTCTTCTCACAACGCCAAGCTTACCCATGCCAGCAGGTTTTCCGTTTCCCCACAGCGGTAGAAGGAGCGAAGGGGTCTGGTTGGATGATGCAAGCTGCTGTGGAGGTCCTGGTACAGTCCCATCAGCCTTTCCTGCTCTGCATCAGACAGGTACACTTCAGGGTACTCTGGACTGGAGCAAAAGAAATAAGAGCATCTTATCAGGTGTTTCCTTTTTTGCACTAAGAATTACATCACATTATTTGTGAAGCGTGTTTGAGACACATGTTCAACTCGGAAACTGTTTAGGCGGACGTCCTGCCCACCTCGTGTACAGCCCTGAGCTCTTTGATTTGTACAGGAAGTGCCTGAGCTCCGGGATGCCGACCTGCTCCACAGAATAGCTGGGGCATTTCAGGGCTTCCTTCAGGGCCTGGTAGGCACTGCGCTTGCTCAGCCTCTCCAGGAACCGCCGCTTGCAGTCGGACATGTTAAAAAAGTCCTCCCGGTTGGTCGAGACCAGGATGAGGCAGAGCTGGGACGCAGGCTCCAGGTAAGAGATGTGAGCGTGGAAAAATCCTGCAGTGTTGAACTTTGGCAAACAGATCGGTGACCAGCCTTCGCCCTCCCGGAAGCACGAGGAGGAGCCGACGAGGTTGAACACCAGGTGCAAATCTATGTGGTGCAGGAACTGGTCCTTTTTCCTGACCAGAGTCACCAGGCGGTCGCCCGCCAGCAGGATGGAAAACACCAGGCTCTCGGATTTGGCGGCCTGCAGGCCAGACGACACCATGTCCCTGGCGGAGCTGGCCAGAGGCAGGCAGGTGACGGCGCTGAGCAGCAGCCCCGGGTCTCGGTCCAGCCGATGCAGCAGGTTGTCGGTGAGGTACTCAGAGCCGGCCAGCAGGCGCCGCAGGTCGAAGTTCTGCTTGTGCTGGAAGATGTGGTTGAGCTGGGTCAGGGTCAGCAGGCTGACGATCTGGTAGTAGATGTACTGCAGCTCCCGCAGCAGCTCCTTGTCGGTCTGAGAGGTCCGAGACACGCCCACCAGGACCAAGGGGCTCTTGGTGAGGAAAACCACCTTACAGCCGTCTGACACAAAATATTTGACACAGATAAAAACACAGTTCATGACATGCACTTTTGACACTTCTACTTTTGGCTTACGAACCAAAGCAGATCCTGACCTGCATGGATGGAACGAATGATGTTCTTCTCGGCCTCGACGACGGATACAAGAGCCATCATCACCCCCATGGTGCTGGACAGAGCCTCCTCCGTGCCGTAGCGGGTGTAGATTGGCTTTCCGGCCTCGCTCAGCACAAACACGTGTTTTCTGTGGCTCCTCCATGTCTCGCTGGACACGTCCTCCTCCTTGCTCCGACTCTCCGATGCGACGTCGCTGTTGTGCTTCTGCTCTATGCTCTTCTCTCCCACCAGCACCGTCAGCTCCTCGTCACACTCTCCCAATGTGTCCAGTTCGGCCTCCTTTCCATCCTCTTCCTCAGCAGTCAGCAGATCCTCAAAAGACTGCGTGTGGGCGAACATGGCACTCTTCTGGCCGGCGCCTGTGTTGATAAAGAGATACAAGATTGTCAAATGTTTGTCAGTAGGTTGTACGGATGTGTAAGCAATACATAGGTGAGCACTTGTAGAACAATAAAGCCCTTTTGGAGGCTGCCTTTGTTGTTGTTTTGCATCTGTTGGCAAAGCCCCATTCACGACTGTCTCCTCCACTGCGTGGGGGAACAGTAGATGAGATTGGTTCCCTTAGAAAAAGCTCAGGGAAGTGGCTGTTCTTTAAAGGAGGTTAACCAGACATACATTTGGCAAAATCAACTCCTTAGTCCTTCAACCTTAGAGTATTTCTCTTATTAAGGTAATAAAATAAGAATAAATCTCCCCTATTGACTGGCTTTTCCTCGTCCGAGTGTGGCGTCTTCGACACTAAATAAATGTTGATGTCAGGTCTGCGGAGCAGGTCACAGCAGCCACCACAAGCTTTTCTGTGGGAACCGTCAAGGGCCTTCTCCCACGTGGTGGCTGAGACGGCCCCAAACGGGACTAATGTCTGCCAAAAAAGACATCGTAAAAGCTGCCAAATGATGCAGAGGAAGACTCTATATTATGCTGTGTAAAATGATGACAAGGTAAAAACTTCCACGGTAGGAGAAGTTAATAAACTCTGGTGCCTGCCATCTAAACCAGAGAAATGGAAGTAGAAGAATAGAAGATACGACAAGTCTGATAATGAGTCAGCGAGATAACACTACAAAAATGTCATGTTTATCTCAAGACTAGACTAGAAGACCAAATAAAGAAGAAAAAAAGAACATCAGTCCTTCTGTTAGATTTGGATTTGTTCAAGCTGGATGTGACACATCCGTGCTGCTGCCGCCATGCTTTGACCGTGACACTTTCTTCTTCTTTTTACAGATATCAGTCAGGAGATTACTTCATTTTTATAGTTCTTATGAGAGGATATGGCAGTTCTTACACTGTTGGTATGGCAAGGTATTCCTAAAGTGTTGGGAGTTTTTTTTTTGTCATATCATCTTTATTATGATTATTACAATTCAGTCTATTCTCACAGAGCACAAAACAACTGTCACCCATTACTTGTGATCACAAGAGCGTTCTCAGCAAACAAGCGGGACGATTGCAAAAAGACAGATCATTGTGATCACGTTAAAAAGATTCTTTGCAAAAACAGGATGTGCATTCTGTGTGTGTGTGTGTGTGTGTGTGTGTGTGTGTGTGTGTGTGTGTGTGTGTGTGTGTGTGTGTGTGTGTGTGTGTGTGTGTGTGTGTGTGTGTGTTATTTTGAAGCCGCAATCCTAGAACTTAAATTCTGGCCGGATGCCAATGAGGAACTAATTATTATTAGCATCAGAGTTATTACTTAGAATTCAAGAGAGCATATCTCTACTTATCTATGGACTGATGCATGGCCAGCCCAACTTGAAGCAGTTTCTTTGTACACACTGGTGTACTGTAAACATATTGTGTTGTTTTGTAACACAATTCCATTAGGGGATGTGACAGTAGATGGAGAAACACATTTGTTGATTCACACAAATTAATTCACCCACTTATCCAAGAAGTCCAGGGATGTCCAGACAGACCCACAGTTGTTAAAATAGGCATAAGAGAACAAATGGCAGAATGAACAGGAAGAACAATCTGACTGATATTGGCTATTGGCTGGGACTTACTAGTCCCTGCAACTAAAAAGCATTAAGTCACAGTCAAGAGTAAGACTGTGCTGAACATGACTGAGCCTCACCTGGTTCCGTTCCCTCCACCAGACCTGGTGTGGGGCTGTCCGCCCTCTCGAACCGGAGGCGGTCCACCGGAGCCAGAGTATTCTCCCACGACACAGTGGCCCTCTGGGCTTCTCCATCCATCACTGCTACTTATGGCAGGGACACGCGCCTGGTGGGACGGACAGACAGACACAGAGGGTCATGTGATCAAAGGTCAACATCAGCTTTGGGACTTGAGATTATGGTTGAAGACCGAGCTGGTTGCGATGTGCTATTGTTATGACTTAGCCACTAGTGTCATTAAAAAGTTGTGGTCTGACTTTAACCTTTTTATTATTATTATTATTATTATTATTATTATTATTATTATTATTAATTAGCTGACTTTCACTCTTTTCGCTGACGTTACAAGCCACAACTGGCGTGGTGCTCAATAGGAAGTATAAATAGAAGACTATTTAACATTTCTACTTCGTGTTGACAATAACTACCTCTCTTGTTGTTCACGCCCTTCAGTTTCAGAGAGACGATGCTGCTGATGGGGAACTTCTCCGGCTACTCTGATGGCTGACTTTAGCAGATAGTCCACAGTATCTGCGGTTAGCTGGTTTTGGTTTCACTACAGTTTTTTTCTGACAAAGTGCTCTCGTGACTCGTTTAATTTCTTGCAAATTATTACCTTTCATTTCCAGAGCTGTCCGCATTGGATTGTTGTGCTCTACCGTTCGCTGCAACTTACAGCGGCTAACAAGCAGGCACACGGCCGGAGAGAAGTAACGCTACTTCTTGCTAGTCACCGTGCACGGTGCCCCGCTCTGCTCACGGTCGGTTACGGAAGTAGGAATTGTGGGATATGTAGTTGTCGTCCAGAGAAACGCGACTGAGCGGTCATACGCAGTCTGTGGGAGCAGTAAACAGGCCTATTTAAGTCGAAAACAACAAACGTTATTTATTTTTAATGTTCGCTCAATGTCGCATATTACATTATGAATTTGCTGTTTTGTAACGTTAACGTTTGCAGAGTTTATTATTTGATCTGAACGGTGTGTTTAGGGCACGTAGGACATCAGACGACTATGCGTACTAATTTGAAGATGCTCGAAGTTACTAAACATCAATAACATTATATTTTCCACATGTTTTCACAGTGAGTGTGCTCTTTGGATGGAACATACAAATAATATATAGCAAAACATGTGGTGATTAGTTTATTTGTTAAGCCCTGATACAGTTTAGCTTCTCTTGTCATTAGATATAAACAGAAAATATGTTTACACTTAATTAATTATGTTTAACTACATCGTAAGGGGCTTCTTGGTTACAATAAAATGGTTGTAGAATTATCAAATTGAATAAAAAAATAATTGAACCGAGAATACGAGTAACACCTGAATGAATATGAAAGGGGCGGGGCTTATATTTGAACGTACAGCGGGGAAACGGGGCAGTCATTATTGTGTTTGTTAGCTAGTTAGATAAGACTTCTGACTGATATAGCTAGTTCACCTCGACTAAAATATCATATTCCGCGCAGCATTAGGGACGCGCGAGTCCAGTACAAAAGACTACACAATAACTTGACGTCTTCCTTGTGTAAGTTTGCCCACTGACGACAAGACAACCAGCGTTTACCAAAGCTAGCGAACGTTAGCTGATAGCAGCTAGCGGTGCCGTTTCCGCACTCGCGACCCAGTTATGTGCAGAGGTTAGCGGAATACACTGTTTGTACGTCAAGTAATAAGGTTTTGGTGCGCTGTTCGTAACGGGCTGATCCGCGAGACAGCAAGATGCCTATCCGAGCATATTGCACAATTTGCTCCGATTTCTTCGATCACTCCAGAGATGTTGCTGCCATCCACTGCGGACACACTTTCCACTACGAATGGTAATCTGACAGAAAAGTCAAAATCTTCTGCTCTCCCGTTCCTGACATCTTATAAATGGCCTAATTGTTCCCCCCTCTTCTCAGTCTTCTCCAGTGGTTCCAGACGGCCCCGACCAAAACCTGTCCACAATGTAGAAAGCAGGTACAGTAGTTACTTTCCTGAAGACTGAACTTTAACTTGCCAAACAGAAGAAGGACGTCTACTTAAATACCGTTGTCCCCCCATGCATGTGTAGGTCAGCACCAGGCACATTATCAACAAGCTGTACTTTGACATTGCTGCAGAGGAGGAGGGGGGCACCAAGGACCCTGAAATCTTGCAGGTACCAAACTTGGAGCACCTGTTGTGTTTGAGTGATTGTTGTGTTTTTTTTACAGCGAAATTACTTGAGGATTTAAGGGCCATGATAATTTTGTACTTGATGGTCCTTCTTGCCATGGCATCATTAGAGATTTTAATTAAAAATGTCATGTGTTTTTTTGTGCTTGTGTTTTTCCCACAAACTTAGAATGAGCTTGATCGAATCAAGGCGCTCTTAAGCTCCAAAGGTGAGTAACCTTTCCTGTGTTGTGATCTGGTGATGCTCGGTTGTTGAAAGCATCAAATGGAAAGTGATCCATCGTCCTATCTGATCATTTCATTTGTAGAGCGAGACTGGCGGGACAAGCAGAAGACGGTGGACAATTTGAAGGACATTGTGGACAAGCAGAGGAGAGACCTGGACGGTGTGCGGAAGGACATTATGGAAAAGGAGATGCTCTGTTCTACCCTCAGAGTAAGCCATCTGTCCTCTATTGTTTCAACCCATATTTTTCTTTTAATACTGACTCATATTGTCTCTGCAATTGTTTTGTTCATCTGTTTGATTGTTTTTGACAGAAACAGATGACATACCTTGAGATGCAACAGAATGAGACCCATGCGGCCAAGGAGGAAGCCCGGAGACTAAGGACCAGAATGAAAACCTTTGAGAGGTATCTGTACACATACAAATACTGTCCTGTATAGGCTTTACGGTTGGGTCACACCATTGTCCACAATATCGGCTCTTCTCCACGTGTGAGGAAAAATGTGACAATCTTGAATATTATATATATAATATTATAAATGATAAACATTTGATAGAATAAACAATTATTAGTATTTATATACACAAGCAAGAAGGAATACATTGCTCATTTCCCTCAGAACAGTTGCATATCATAATTCTTCATATTTAGTCTAGAATGACCATATTCATGATGTATCCAACTGTTTTGTTTTGTTGTACAAGAGCGTCATACTCTCACTGTGCACTAATACCGCTGGTTTGCCCCCAGCCTGGACGTGTTGTTGCAGGGCCAGAAAGCAGAGGTGGAGTCCATGATCACAGATATGGGTGTCAGCCAGGCGGCAGTGGAGCAGCTCTCCATCTACTGCATCTCACTCAAAAAGTAAGGAGCCCAAGAGCTGCCGATCAGTGTGACAGACACTACATCGTTTAAAGGTTCAGTCTACGCTCACTATGCATTAATCTCCTCCCCCCATTTCCTTTTTTTTCTTAAGAGAATACGATAATCTAAAAGGAAGCCTGAAGTCTACAAATGACATGTGTGAAAAGCTGAAGAGAGAAGTGCTCACCTCAAACAACAAGGTAACATCAAGTTAGTAAGTCACCACACCTGGAGGAAGCCATTGTTGAATGCAGAATCTCTAAATCAAAGTGTTTTTTAAAAATAAATCATTTTAGTTACACAAAGCCACAGTGGAGGTGAATCGGACCAAAGAGGACATGAAATCTCTGCAGAACGATTTGGCCAGCGCTGACAAGGAGATCTCTGTAAGGCCAATCCACCAAATATGCATTTTACTATCCGAGAAATGAGTGGTTGTGACTCCTGCATGTCTGTCCACAGAGTCTTAAGAAGAAAGTGGAGTTTCTTCAGAGGACTCTGAGCACCCCGTCACGGGCCAACGAAGCCCTCAGTCGGCTCGTCTTCGAAAGGTGCGTAACATGCAGCCACTGAACCGAAGTCTCCACACGCTTTTGTCTTTCTTGTCTTTCCAGAAAACATAAACTATCTGTGCTCTGAACCCATCTTTTCAGCCCGGCCCCAATGGAGCTGAAGCAGCCTCGCCTCCACCAGCCCGCAGACAGCCAGGGCATTGACCTCAACATGACATACGACATCACTACGCCGGATGATTTGGCCAAGAGGCCGAAGCCGGGCCAATCCAAGAAGATGCGGCTTGATCCTCTGGCGTAAGTTTGATGTATTTTGCTGTGGGAGTGTGTTCTGTTTCGATTGTGGAAGCTGCTGCTGCTGTGTGAGCCGTGTGTTCATAATATAGTTTATTTCATAATTGTTTTTATCTGTTTTGTTATGTACTTGGGAATTAAGTGTTAAATGTTTGAAGTAAAATGCTTTATTTTTCAGGTCGTCTGTGTCCAAACACTGCGAGAAAAGTTCTTCTGTAAGCAAGGTAGCATTGTAAATGTCACTCAACAAGGTTCATTTTCAAATTATTTGCACATGTCCGACATTATTTTCTTCTTACCTCAGGCTCGAGACGAGGAGGGGTCCCTGGATCCTTTTTTGAGGAACTCCCTCCTCTTCAGAAAGAAGACTTTTGGTAGCATGTTGGACCCTCAGAGGAAGCTTGGAGTTGTACGTACAACATAAGTATCTCTTCCACTTCAGGTCCAATGTTTGAATGTGTCATTTGTTCTTTTTAGTGGTTTGTTGGAAAAAAATGTTTCTTGTTTCAGGTGAGAACTGGTTATGATGGTTTAGGAGGACGTACTAAATTTATCCAACCTGTATCCTTTTTTAAAATTCTGTCATGTGGAGTGTATGTGTCAATCAGATGTTTCTTAATATCAACTTAATCATTCATTTGATTGTTTATTGTTGAGTATTTGTCTTGGCTGGGATTGGACTAGCTAAGCCAAACTACTAAACTAGGACCACCCACACATGCGACCCCTGCACCAAACCGCAGACAGACACAGTCAGCATCTAGCAGCTTGGGAACATAGCCAGATATTTCCCTCAGGAGTTGGTGGAGGTCCAACGCGGAGTTTAAACATTTGTCAGATGCCCATAAACGTGACTAATGCAAATGTTGCATCATTCCTTAACCAAGCGCTCCACTCCAGTCTCCGTTATCAGAGATTCGCCCGCTGATGAAAGCCAAAAGGAAAAAGGTAACCAGGCCCCAACCCAAGATTGCAACTTGCCTGACTCTGGATGGCTTCCTCGAATAAACAGTTGGCCTCTCCTTCCCCCAAATGTGGAGTCTACGGTCAGGATGCTGTGGCTGCTGTGGGATGTACCATGTCATGTGCCGACAATGGATGCTGATCTTTTGAAGACTTCAACAAACCTGCTGTACATTTTTATTTTTTGTGTGTTGACTTGAATGTGGAGACTGTGTCTCGACCAGCTTTGTGTCTGAGCCTTTCTTGTTATTTAGGTGTTTGTGTGTTAGATACAGACTTGTTTACAGACCATTCTAATGACAGCGCTCTGTTTTGTCATCAATGATCACTAATGTATCTGTTCTCTGAAAAATATCTATTTTGGATATGTGGATATACTCAATATTTTTTTAGTATTACTGGTCCTGCCAGATGTAAAGCAAATCAATATTAAACAATATGTCTTTTTTTTATTAAGGATTGTGTTGGGTCTACAAACAAATCCCTCTTGACTGCTTTTATCCACAAACATTTCACTGAGGTGTGTGCTCCTGCAGAGGGCAGTATATACTGTGTTTTCCCCACGTGCAGATGTGAATCTCAGCCTTGCAATGTGAGAGCTGCTGAAATCCATTTGAATTTATAAAAGAAAAAGCTCCGCCAGAACAGATGGAAAACGCTATTAAAACTTGTACACTGAGATAAAGTAACAAAATGTTTTGCAGAAGTGAGAACTTGTAGTGATGGAGGACCTCAAGTGGCACAAAATCTAATGCAACAGATGACGGGAAGCTTTCAAAGAAGGTTCCCATGCATGAACGAGATTGCTTGATATTTTGACAAACAATATGAGGAAATGCCAAACGTTTATCACTGTAAAGAAGTAAAAGTACCTCGTAGAACATAAGTATCCTGCTCATAATCACTTGTATCCTGTTTGCCCTTGTGGATTTACGATTTACATAATGAAAACCAGCAGTTTACCTTCTATAATTGCTATAACACTAATTTAAATAAAACACGTTGCTTTAGTGATTGGACATTGTATGACTGCTGGGAGGGATTATAGTAAAGTGATGCATTATACCTCCCCAGGGGGCTCTATCAGAAATACTAACAGGACATGGTGCATTTTAAAAGCTGGTTCCTTCCGGTGAAATCAGCAGAAATAGTCACGACACTCTCATACAAATAATATTTCAATGTACACATAAAAACACATAATCCATGCAGTACTTTTAGAGCCAGTAAACAACCCTTAATTGCCCCCAAGAGATTATCCACATCAATGTACATCTTTCTGTAGGGCAAAGGTCGCCATTTAAACAACTTGTTTTAAAAAAATCCTAAACAGCATGTCCCTCTGAAAGGTAAAACTATCACCTGCTTGTTGAGTCGAGGTGTATATGTGGACATGTGACGGTCCTACCAGTTCTCGTTTAAGTGTGCTAAAAGGCCCTCCATTAAGAGGGTGTGCATTTCTGTTTTCCTTGTGTGCTCCCATTCCAGGTTTAGCGTTCTGTGGACCCCTGGAAGATTAGCGACCGCTAAGGCGTCGGCTAATGGGGATCCACTTAATAAAATAAATTGAATAGTATATCTGAGTTGTCTAAATAAGTGTGAAAAGAAACAACATCCAAGAATGTCTTTGCTGGTCTTTCTATCCAGGGGAAGGGGAGAAGGACAATTCAGCCCAAACTAACGTAAATGGTGATTTGCCATCAGCCTCCTCAGTGTGGCCTTGTGACTTCAGGGGACGAGAACACGGACCCAGCTTTGTTTGTTTCACTGTGATCGGTCTGGCACAATCTTGGACTCCCCGTTCTGTTTGTCGTTGGACTTCTGGGACAGGTGCGTGGACACGGTGGCTGCCTGCACCACGGCCTTGAAGCTGCGCTTCCTCTTCTGGACGTTCTGCTCCGGGTGGCAGAGGATGACGTAGACCTTGGGGATGTACAGCATGCCCAGGGATACGGTGGCGCTCAGGCTCATGGACACCGTGAGGGTGGTGGTCTGGATGAACATCTGCAACAGAGACACAGCAGGTCAGAAAGATCTACACACCTGTGATCACAAAATCAATGCATTTCATCGAATTTCTTAGGAATCATTCAGTATCTGCTTGTGTGTACTTAATAATTGATTATATCACCTTACACAGGTTCAAGAAAATACACCATGTCATCGCAAAGGTTGTCACAGTGCAGTCTTTTTTAATGTTCATCTCAAAGCACAGCAGGCAGTGTCTTTTCCCTGATAAATTATTTAGGACCTGGAATGTGTAGTCTGGAAAGGAGGCTCTATTTATGGCCTTTACTTTGACCATGTCGTCTCCTCACTGCAGTTCCTCTGTTTTTTTACAACAGTAATAATGAGAAGTAACTTCTTCTTGAATCGTCCCCCAATAAATTATGAACTCATTATTCAAGCAAATTGTACAAGGCATGAATAAATCAAGACACGTGCCATAAATAAGTCATAAATTGTACACTATCTTCAGCAGCAGCAGCAGAACACCCTGGTTTCTCGCAGGCTGATGTCCAAACAGTATGGCTCCTTTTAGCATCTCTGTCTGGCTTTTCATCGGTTCCTCTGGGTGACCTCTCCGTTTGGTGAAAGGAGTCGTTGTGATTGTGTTCCTGTGCCTGGCCCGAGGCGAGACTGGCTCGGGAACAGCGAGTGAATGCTTGTTCCGTATGTAAATACAGACGTCACGCAGGTAACCCGCCTCCTCCCACACGAGGCCACACACATGGCGCGGGGGGATAACAGCCGCTATTTTCACGAGCCAGACAAAAGTAAGCGTCTATATTTAGCTCTTTTTCTAAAGTGATGATTAATTGAACCGGATGGCTGAATTGGTCTGCGAGGGGTCCCTGCCGTCCCTGGACTCATCTGACCTCCTTTCGTTCCCTCGCTTCCTTTTCTTAATTCACTTCCCATTCGGAGGAGGTGAAAGGACTAAAAGTACCTCGGGCTTTAATTGTTTCAGCCTGACTGATTCATAATACTGCTCTCTATTAGTCAAAGCATATCTCTGTTTTTCAAATATTCCCCCCAACAGCCTCATACTTTGTGACGGCAGAAATAGCCCACAAGCTGAATTAAACTCCCAGTACAGTGGAGGCAGGACGCCCTGTGAGTACAGCAGCAAGCGAATGCAACATGACAGGCAACAAACTCAGATTTCACTCTGAACATCTGAGGGATTCACTTACTCTCTTAACTATTAGTGTGTGGTTTAGTGTGTTGCATAATTCTGATTCAAATTTGAATTTAAATTACTGCCAATAATATGAAGGATACACGGTCAGGAGCCTCTGGGGGAAACTGAATTTCCTCAAGAGGGATTAATAAAGTGTTTCTTCTGAAATGACTGTAACAAAACGAATGAACTGAAATTAATTTGATGGTTAATTGTATAACGAAATGAGGGACTAAACTTGACAAAAGAATATATTAACCGATCAATTAATAGATTATACCACAAATATAATGGTATATTGTCATTATTGCAAATTATGGCAGAATTAATGAAAATTCATTTTTACCATCTTTAAAGTTGTTTAGGCAGAGAAACGGTAAAACTAGAAAATATTTCTTTCTTTCTCAAAACAATGCTGCATAACATGTTCTGGTAATTCTAGTTCTGGTAAGTAATTTTAGGAAATTTGTTTTTTAAAAACACCTCAGGGAATTAGTTTTCTGACATTTTATATTTACAAGAGAAATATACAACATTCAGAGTAATAATATAAACTGCAAACAACTATTAACCGTTTAAAGATGTGGTGGAGTATCGTCTACCTGAGCAGAGAATGAAGTCACATATTACGAGTTGTTTAAGGCTTGAGGTCTAGATGAAGGTCAGACAGTTGCTGTTTGTTTTCATGCTGCAGACACACTTCAGATCTGCACTATACTGCGTCCACGTTTTTTTGGTATAGCAAAAAAAAAAAGAGGCAGTACTGTATCTTCAATAATGTACTGTTCAAAGGTAACAACACCCTTGACCAGTACATTATTGTACGCTGTTGATCCTTTTTTGTATACAAAATATGGATCTTCAAGGTCACTGGTAATTTCCCTCCAAAATGTAGTCGAGTCGGAGTATAAAACGGTATAAAAGTACTCAAAAGGTACAAGTGCCTTCCATCCGAGGAAAAGTGGACTATAAACATGTAAAATTCCTCACCTTCTCCGTAGACTGCGCTGTGCCAAAGAAGATTGGTACAAAGGCCAGCCAGACGATGCAGGTCGTGTACATGGTGAAGCCGATGGGTTTGGCCTCGTTGAAGGTCTCGGGAACTCCTCTGCTCTTGATGGCGTACACCGTGCAGGTGATCATCAGTACGATACTGTAGCTCAGACACAAGATGAGGGACAGGTCGGACATGTCGCACTTGAGTACTCCGCGCGCAAACTCTGGGTTCGGGGGCTTCTGCTCCTCGTAGTCGATGATGGTGTGGGGGGGCATCACGCCAAACCAGATGAACACCCCGAGTAACTGCAGAGAAAGGAGCGGGAGTCAGATTGCTGCAAAGAATCGAGGAGGTGTGTGTGTGTGTGTGCGAAAGAGGCCTCCCCATGCATACCTGCACCGAGATGAGTATGAAGGTGATAATCAGCTGAGAGGTGGGACTGATGAATTTTGGGGGCGAGACCGACTTCTTGCCCTGCTCAAAGATGCGGTAGATCCGGTTGGTCTTGGTGAGCATGGCGGAGTAGCTGATGCACATGCCGAGCCCCAGCAGCAGCCTGCGGAAGGCGCACACGGGCACGCTGGGCTCCGCTATCATGAGGAAGGTGATGAGGTAGATGAGGAAGATGCCCGTCAGCAACACGTAGCTGAGTTCCCTGCCGGAGGCCCGAACGATGGGCGTGTCGTTGAAGCGGATGAAGCTGATGATGCATCCGCTGGTGGCCAGGAGGCCCAGGATGGCCAGGAAGACGGGGATGATGGCCCAGGGAGAGCTCCACTCCAGCTTGATGATGGGCGTCGACCGGCAGCCCGTGCGGTTCTTTAGGGGCCGCATGTTGAAGGGGCACATGTCGCAGGAGAACTCGTCCAGCAGGTACTGGTAGCCATCGCAGAGCTCGCAGTGCCAGCAGCAGGGAACGCCCTTCACCATCTTTTTCCTCTCTCCAGACTCGCAAGGGAAACTGCACACCGAGTCTGGGACCCTACGGTCACCACCTGACCACTGCATCTCCTCCGGCTAGGTGGATGTACAAACACAAAAGCCTTGTCGGACTATGTCTGACATTGTGAAATGTGAAAGAAAAAGAAAAAAACACACACACAAAACTCCTGCCATTAAGACCGACAGACACAGCTCTGATTAAACACAGATTTAGCCACGAGATGGTTGTCTTCAACTAATTTTAGAAATGGGCCCACTTTCGGCAAATTGGTTATCATTTCATAAATTGGATTTTGTCTTGCCAATTTGAGCAATTCCACGATCCATATCCCGAAAAGATTTGTTGTAACTATGGTCTTAAGACTGATGTGATATAAAACCGAACAGAACGGCTCTATATATTGTTTTTTTATTTTGTTAATGTTTGTTTTATTTTGTTTTTGTTAATGGTAGAATTGCACACAGTTATGCTGTCTTTCTCTCTTTTTTCAACATTGTTAAGAATGCCACTGTCTTGTTTTAATAAACCTTATTAGAGTTCTCAGGAGATAAAACCAAGCAGGGGTCACATGTCAGTGGATCAACACAGTATTACCCTTGACGTGCAGAAAGGCTGTTAGAACGTGATTAAGAGTAAGACGCACAGTGTTTTAGAGGAACCACAATCTAAGAGAAGATGGGACGTGACATTAATTCATTCTAAATATGTTGATATTTTGGTAAAATGTGCTTCATTGCTGAGCGTTAGCTGAGAAGATCAGTGTGACTGTCTGTATGCTAACTATGCAGCTAGAGCCAGCAGCTGCTTAGCTTAGCTTAGCTTAGCTTAGCATAAAGACCATAAACAAGCTGTTTAGTTTCCCATCTTCGAAGCTAATTGGCTGCTTGATCGATAGCTACGGATGTGAGAGTGTGGTGTCAGTCTTCTCAATATGCCCATCGTTAAGTAGAAGTTCATGTTCGTAAAACAAGTATTTACATTGAGGCGAAGGTGGTTTGTCCACTGGCCGATAACCTTGTAGCCGGGGTTGCTGACATTAGACAGTTGGTACTGGAAGATGTCGTACCGACCAGGAGCGTCTCCATTCTCATTGAACATCACACCAGTTCCTGCGCTGCCTGTTTGATGGAGACAGAGTTTTAACGATCAGAAAGACATATGAGTGAGTCGAAAGCAACGTGGAATTCCAGCTTTCTGAGCTGCAGACATCACCCCCCATCTTAAGTGGCCGAGAAAACACCCACACGCTGTTGAATACAGCTTGTGTTTGCTTTCTTCAGTCTTGTGCAATCATGTGAAAGCGGAGTGCTCTTTAGAGAAGGCTCTCCTCCACAAGTTCAGTCTTTCAGTGCACTCTGCTCTGTTGGCCTAACGTGATTGAATGTTCCTCTCGGGTCCCTGTAGGCGCTCAATCAGAAAGTCTTCCATACAAGTCAAGGTCATCCAGCAAGAGGAGAGCAGTAAATAGGATGCTCTCATAGAACACTTTTCTTTATCCAAACTGTGAATTCTTTTTTTTATTTCTGAAAGACGAGGATGAAAAGAGGGAGCGTTGTGTACAGGAAAGAGAGAGGGGCCAGGCCTAGGGAGGGGGGCGGGCTTTGAAGAAATGTGCCATGTACTGTAGCTCGGTACATTAGTAGAAACATCTCAAGGCTTCTGACTTCAAGCTAACCTCAATTCTACTGCTTTCTTTTTCAAATGTGCTTCTTTTCATACCTGCAGTGACGGGGAGCAGCAATTCAAAAGCAATGTTTTTGCCAGCAGAAATCTCAAATCTCACTTTGGGTTTCTCGTCCAGTTTGATGAAAGAAATTCAACTTGGTTTTATCTAAATCATCACTCATTGCATGAGATTGATGGTCACGGATGCTCACCGTTGAAGCTGACAGCACGAATGTATTGGAGCAGCATCTGTCCTTCCACAGGGTCCATCTTCTCGCAGACTCCCATGTAGCCCGGGCACAGGTCCAGGTGCATGCTGTGTAGTGCGTGGGCCATGGCGTACACAGCATCAATCACAAACTGCACCTTGCCCTCCTGTTCGTACTGAGAGTGGTGACTGATTCGTTCCTCGCCTGACAGATGTGTCAAAAAGTGATCAATACATCATAACTGCTCACAAAATGATGAAAAGACAAAAAAACAGGCACAGAATAAGACATATCTGACATTTTAATATCAAGGACGTGTCTTGATGTTGGACTGCAGCCTGCTTACCTGTACATTTTCTTCTACCGAGTTCATACTTAATGCCCGGGCGGGTTAGTTTGCACTTGAAGTCGTCTTCCCAGAATTCTGCGAACCAGATGTTTCTTCTGTTGTTTTCTAGAGATCTCGAAGTGAAGTACTGGTCGAACCCTGAATAATTTCGCAAACCAGACTTTGTTTAGTGTTTCATATAAATGTCATGCAGGATTTGAAACCACAGCGATCGATATCAGTGGAGCAATAATAACATGGTTAATATGGCTTTGACTCAATTTGCTGTTTTTTTTGTGACAGGGTAGAAATGTCGGTAGCAGACTTATCGAACATCAATAATTTCGGTCATGTCTTGTGTTGGTATTAGACTCATCTATCAATGTCAAATGTCGCAGTTCATATTACATCCAGTTGGTCAGAGTACGATTTCCTATTTGTTTTTAATAAATGTGTCCTACCATCAATAGAGGCTCTTTTGGGCAGGATGGTGACTGCGCCCTCAGCCACATCCTCCAGGTCTTGAATGGGGGAGTTTTTGGCCCCCCAACTGTCGGAGCCGACAAACAGGAAGTGGCCTGTGAGGTTGGCTGTTTTGGCAGTCTGCAACACCCGTCTGAACAAGAACAGATTGTCGTCATCGAACACGTCCTACTTCACGCCTCTGTGTGTCTGAGGTAACGTGCAGCAAAACTTCACTCACTTGATGTCGTCCTCGTTGGCAAAGATGATGACCCCTCGAGCATTAGAGGTCTCCATCAGTCTCTTGATGATCTTCTCAAACTCCCCTGGTCTGGGCTCTCTGGGAATCTTTATGGATTGGGCAATACACAGCCCACCTGTGTCAGAGATATTGGAAATGGGTTGGCGTCGTTGTACATTGCTGTTTTCTCCCTTCACTGCTCAGTTAATTGGTTCTATATATAATACTAATAATTCATATCACAACTGATCTCACAATGTCAAAATAACTTAACGGTTCTGTGAACTAGGTGTGGAATATTAATAAAATGTATTAATACAAATAATATTACAAGACTAAGACTCTACAGACTCTAGCAGCTTTGAGGCTTGCTAATGTTTGCGCGCTGTGCTAACGATGAAGTTGCTAACATGAAGATGTGCGGCTGTATAATGCTGCTTTGTTTAGTGTGTCAACACGATATAATTTAGTGCTAATTAGCACTAAACACTAAGTACAGATGGAGCTGATGGGAAGGTCAGTTTTGCAGGAATTTGTTCTAAACTCAAAAGAAAATGGTTAATTAAATTTTAACCGAATGATTGTGAAGTCAGGAGTTACATGTCTTTCTGAGGGGATGAATAATTGCCAAAGGAATGGCAATTGATCAAATACTAGATAATGGCAATAATATTACCCAAAACCACAAATTTCAACCTCATCATCAGTCATTGGGTTTCATCCTCTGGGGATCACACGTCTGTACATGTCTGTTGAATGGCAATCCATCAATGAGCTGTTGAGATATATGAGTCCAGACCGAAATGGTGGACCATCAGTGAACTGTCCAGCATTGTCAATTGTTGATGTGCAGTATGTGAATGAAACCATAATGATTTGAAATCTGAACCTGAGTAACATCATTTGAGCTTTTAAACATCATTTGAGCTTTTAAACCCATATGAGGCGGTGACTTCTGCTTGCCCTGTTAGTTCGAGGTTTCCTATTAAAGGATTTCTGTTTCCTATTTTAGTCTTTTAATGAGTGAGAACCACACGGCTTGATACATGAGTAATCCCTTATTGTCACAGCCAGAAACACAACCTGCTTCTCTGGATATCTGGAGGAAGGCGTCGACGCCGCTCTCTCCATAGTTGCCCTCGGAGGCCAGCGTGGAGACGTAGTTCCAGCCCATGGCTTTGACTATGTCCACCATCGCCTGGGCCTGGTAGGAGTCAGGAGGCACCACGCGGGAGAAGAACTCGTAGCGGCTCTTGTCGCTCAGCTCCGGGGCAGTGGAGGCGTAGCTGATCTGGGGGATCTGAGACACAGGGATGGGTCAGCAATGACGAAAGGGTCGAGTCAAGGGGAAAACATGAACAGCACAATTAGGCCATTATGGGATGAAAAAAGATAAAAAAGAATGAAGCAGTGAACCATATCAAAGGATGATGCACTACTTACTCACAGACAAAACCTTAACCCTGTCCAAATGGAGGCCTTCCACATTAATACTAACACGTTGTAGTGCATTAAAAATCCCCAAATTGTTCTCAGTAATTCTCAGAACTGAGGCAACTTTACAGTGTGATCTGTCTAGTGCTGGTCTGTGCTGACGAAATGGACAACGTCAAAGTGAAATACAGATGGTTGCAACCACATCTGTAAAAGCATTTGTTTGAAAAAAAAGGGATGAGAAGATTAATTTACTGGTGTGCTACTTCTTTAATGACATAGTTTATGTCGACAGTTTATCTCAACCCCAACCCTGCTAATGCCGGTCCCTCAGCGTGGCTTAACGTAGGGCCCTCTGGAGGGGACGAGGACAGAAAGGTAGACACAAGGGGTAGTGAAGGAGAGCGGACGGAGAGAACCATTTCACAGATTATCTGGAAGGATTATAGGGGTTTTAGTCAAATTACGTTAAGCACAGAGGGAGAGACAGAGATCAAGAGACTAGGAAAAGGTTAGCATTTCTCAGCTGTAAGCCATACAATATATTTAATTATGATGGCCTCATGCAGCTTCAGTTTGCTGCTGTGTGTTAACTCTGTCAAACTCAAATGTACTTGCTGATCTCTTATTTACCGACCACATCCTCATCCAGATGTAAACTCCACCCCCCCCAAAAAAAAAGTTTTCACAAGCTCTTTAAGTGACATAAGTGTCCAGAGGAGAAAGTATCAGCGAGGGGATTCATTTGTTTGCATACAAATTTGTAGTGAACTATATTATTAATTAATCCCACAGAGGCATCTGCACCAATTGACTTTCTAAAATCAATGTGCCCAATCAGTAACACACCTATCCACGGACAATCCCGCACCAGTGGAATCTTCTCACTGGCAGTAAATGCTTGAAATTGTCGAAAATCTTCAAGGTTTCAAGCAAATTGAATACGATTGTGGTTGAGCCCTGACCTAATGGTCTGAATAAACTTTACTAAATGCTAAACAGAAGTGTGCGCAGGTACAAGATGAATATGTTATGCAGGATTTATTTTTAGATTGATCAATGGTTTATTCAAATTCTAAAATGTGCACTTAATGCTGTGGGGAAATTGAATAGATGGATAAAATTGTCCTTTTATAACAATTTGTATTATTAGCGTTTTGAAACAGATTAATTGAGGTTACAGTCTTTAGTTGTACACGAATGATTCGGGTCATGACAGTGGGTTGAAATATTAGATGATACTAAATAAATTGCATCATTAGAAATAGAGGTAAAACTAAAAACAATTGTATTATGTTAAAATATAGCTAATTTCTTTATGAATTATTTACTCTAAAAATGTCCACTGCTATCACCAAAGTTTTCAAATTGCTCATTTTAGGTGACCATTGGTTGAAACCCCAAAGATGTTCGATTTACAAGATGTAGAAGGGGAGAAGAGCAATAAACCCTCAATTTGAAAATGCTGCAATAGTCGATTAATAATCTGTTGATCGATTTAACATCTTAGCCTTGAAAGCTAATGTTTTAAAGGAGTGAATCTACTCTTGGTATCTACTGTATATCCTGTAAGGTGAAGTGCTGAATAAAATACATATTGAAAGGAAACACACATCATAAATGATATATTATAATATATAAAATGTCCTACACCTGCAGTTTTCATTTATAGCGTAAGTAATAAATAAATAAATAAAAGGCAAGGCCAAACAGCATGTGTGATAGAGCCTGAAACATCTTCTGGCTAAGAGCAGATGTTCAACGTATAGAAGTGTCCACAGCGTGGAGAGCAGCACAAATGGACAGTGGGAGGAAACATAGCATTTAAGTAAATCTGCTCCACGCCGTCCAGGCGTTGCTGTCATCCCGCTGGCCTGATGCTCTATTTTCAGCCCAGGGTCCTGAGCTGCTGAGAGGGGCTTAGTGGAGGGTGGGATCTATAATTCTGTAGTTAACATCTGCCCTGTATGAAAGCTGCCTTTCCTTGGCTCTCAAATCAGTGTCCTCACTATAAAGAATACAGTAACGTGAAAATTTCTTATTTTTTTTTAATTTTTTTACACAACAAATTTGGCCAATTTGGAACCGGATTAGTGTTTATTTTTTAGATATTTCGAGATTTCTGTCGATGAGAACATGACATAATGTGGGATTTACACCGCTTCAGTGTCCCATCAGCGCTATGAGCAGTGTAATCACCATCATCAATGGTCAATCATCTGTAAAATACATTTAAAAAAACTACAATGAACACATAACAGGGATTAGTCTGCAGAGGCAACGCATGACGACGGATTCAAAATCCTGTGACGTGTAGAGAGGCTCGTTCCAATTATTCAGCGTTTTCAATGACTTGCTTCAAAAAAATATTTTGGGTCATATATGTGCTGAATACTTGTCTATACAGCAGCAATATGTGAAATTTAATCAATCAAATTATCCAAATGAGAAGATGTTATTAAATGTGAGTACTCTTAATTAGGTTTGTGAAATTGATAAGTGAACTGTGATTAAAAGTCACCGTGTTCATGCTGCAGAATGAATTCAAATTTGAATGATGGGCCCCATTCATTATCTGAGAGTGGATCAAATGATTAAATGAGGAGGGCCATTGTGCGCTCCTGTACATCTTAACTAGATCAGCCGTGAGCTAATTTAACGGTACAAGCATGGGTACGTACGTTCATTAAATCAGGATAATCAGCTATTTGAGCCATAATTCAACATCAAAAGTGAACACATGGGAGGTTTGAATCATGAGTCACTGATGTCACGAAAAAAATAAAAATAAATAAAGACTCCGAAAACAAAGTTTGGTCAAACCTTGGATTAAAAATCATCATCTAACAGTTTGGGTTTGTGGCCCCCTTAAATGACTTAAGATAATTAAAATTCTTTGAAAATTTTTTCTCTTCTTGTTCTCTTTTCTGTGTATTTTCATGAACTAATATACCACTAACACATATATTACATTTAGCTGACACTTTTATCCAAAGTGACTTACATGCTCCTTGTGACCCCAAATCACTTATTTCACTTTGAGGCCCGAAGAAGTGAAAGCATCCAGACATTTATTTATTTTTTTAAGATTTATGCCATTTCTGAACAGAGGTTTGTGGTTTTTCCAAACTACTCAACCAACAGAACACAAGTAAAATAATAAAAGAAAAGAAAGTTTTTAATTAAAAATAATTTACTTTTAGATTATTTTTCTTCTATCACCTTTTAAACCTTTAGACTCAAGGACCTGGGGGTCGGACCTTGAGTAGGAGACCTGACCCCTGGTTTGGGAAACGCTGCTTTAACATGCAAGTATTTTCCTATCTAGTATCTTCCTGAAGAGATTAAAAAGAGAAGTCAGTCAGGAACAATGGCTTTCACCTGGATTGATCCCATCTGCTTACTGACTGAAAAGAGGAACTCTCTAAATAGTCTTCCCCTTTCAGAGAGATATGGTGGCAACTCACCGAAAACAACCTGAGCACATTGGCCACCATGATGGACACCGAGCTGCCAGACGCCCCGATCACGCCAACCACCCTCTCTGGTTTGGGGAGGATGGGAGGCTCTCCGTTTGAGCAGCGCACATCTGAGGTGTCCTTCTGGATGAGGGCCTGGACGAAGGTGAGCGACTGCTCCAGGGCGTAGGTGTCCCTGGAGCAGGTGTCCAGGATACGGGCCCCCAGAGTGATGTTAGGCAGCAGGTCCGGGTCGCTGTTGATCTGGTCCAAGGCGTACAGCAAGGCCTCCAATCGATGGATCCCCTTTTCTCTCTTGATCTCCCCGCAGGGCACGCCGGCAGGGCCGCGAGAGTGCACGGGGAACAGCCCGCCTACGGTGATGTCCCCTTCGATTTTGATGGACTGAGGCTGGGTGCCCTGCTGGGCCCACGAGCCCGGGCCAGCACCCAACACCAGCGCCCAGGTCAGCCGAAGCCATGTCTGGTATCTGAAAGGCGGAGTGAGCCAGCAGCACCGGTGGGATGAGCGGGCCTCTGATGTCATGATGAGGACCAGCAGAGGTACTGACAGCACCAGGCCACTCCCTCTACCTTTGACACCTGAGGGTAGGCAGAGAGGTGTGATTATCATCTCATCGTAACGACAGAGTTTCAGAGTCTCAGTCTTCTTTCAGAGAAGAAGAAGAAACTATAAAATGCCATTGTTGTTTACCTTCGTAAGTCTGTCTCCAGTATATATGTTGGTCTGTCACATCTTTTTTTTTTTACATGTCATTTTGCATTTCATGCTCTTGGAGACTTGAGATCTTGAAGACATTTTTTTTATTGCATTTAAATGCTAAAAGGATCAGTATCACGTAAAACATTTAAAAATTTTAAAATTAAATGCAAAGAGCCAAATAGAAGATTTGTAAAAATTTTTTTATTATTGACACATTTTCTGCAGTTTTAAACTGTTTTCATGTGTTTAATCCATGCTGAGCAAAAGACAAAATATAAGCTTTACATGTATACAGCATTAAATAATAATAATTTTAAAAAGCTGTAGTCGAGGATTTTCAGGATGACAGAGAGTGAACAGCTTTTATCACAGAGAGCTGAGAGCCGATGATGGAAAACACTATACATTTTGCAAAACAGAAAACATCAACTGTACCATCGCAGCATTTCATGCCCCAAAAGTTGAAGACGGTTAATTTTATCTGCACAACCCACAGTAAACATCTGGGCCAAAAGTGTAAATATATTACATTTTTGCAAGGCATAATTTGAACAATATGTATTATGGGGGTAACTAAATTGTCATTTTAAATCCAAATCTCTAATATGAATTACACCTAAATATTATCAGTTTGCATGCTCCATTCATTCATTCACAATTCTTCCCTTTTGAAAACAGCACCACAGGCAAACGGCAAGTAGAGACATCTCTTCATGCAAAGGCACTTCTTACCTGCCCATTCTTCATTGACCAGTCTGGATCTGATCCATCACATGAGCTCCTCCAAGCGGGCCTCCATCCACGGTCCGAAATGGGATTAAATATCTAGAGGCAAGGCTCTCCGCTCCTCAGCAAAGGTAAATCCTCTATCATCTCAGACGGCGCCGTGCACTCTCAAAAAGAAGCAGAACACACTAAAAACGGTGGTCGGAAAAAATAAGTAGTAGATGTTCACGAAAGACTAAATGAAAACAGTGACTGCTGAGGCTTCCGGGTGCCGTATCATGGCAGAATCAGAGAAAAGTGGAGGAAAAGAGCAACATTACAGCAGTGAGATTCTACAAATCACTGCCAAATCCCTTAAAAGCTCTCCCTCTCTCTCGTCTTTTTCCTCTGTGTGCATCTCTGTCCAGGCACTCCCCCCCACTCTCTCTCTCTCTCTCTCTCTCTCTCTCTCTCTCTCTCTCTCTCTCTGTTGAACTCTCTCCTTGCTCGTTCTCTCAGTGCACTAATGGCCACAGATTGGGATTATCATCCAGGCGTCTGTGAAGAAAGCACTAGGTGGAATAGCCCACTTTTTTTTCATACAGCTGAACCAAATGCAGAACCCCCACCCCCCGGTATGATGGAACTCACTTTGAGAGATTAGATGAGCGGCGATTTGATTCATACACTCCCCCCCCCCCCCCCACACACACACACACACACACACACGCCACACACACTCTCTCTCTCCTCACACACCTGCCAACACTGGCACAATGGTGAAGAATATCAGAGCGGTAAATAGGTTTGGGCACCACAGAAGGCAGGTAGATTAGATTTATTATTGATTTGAGTTGAGGCTCTGGGAAAAGCAGACCCCCCCCCCCCTTTCCACAAACGCACACAGACACACACACACACACACACATCAGTTTACAGCTCATCTTCTGTCAATTAGATGCTTATAGTAGCAATACTGCCTCCTGCTGTACCAATAATGCATCAACTATTGAGATTCATGTGGCGTTGTAAAGAAAATAAGCACACAACATAAAATCCTTCACCATACTTTTAATTTCAAGTTTGTAGACTCTGTGACTAGAAAAACAGATTAAACTCCTGATTTTAAATCGGCTCAGTGAACCCGAGACAACAGAGGCCTGCTAGTACCCGTGTAAAACATGACACTTTAAGTGAGAAACTACCCTAAGAATATGGACTTCTCCAAGCCGTCCTCCACTTTGGTGTATTCCAGGTGAGATTTGAAGTACTGGCTCTCGTATCGCGGGCTGCTCCGGACAAATTCCAGGTAGTCAGGAGCTCCGGGGCAGACAACATTGTCTGCCAGCAGGACGCTGCCTTTCCGGAGGAGGCCACACTCCTGGTGAAAAACCAAAGAGCATCATGCATCATGGCAGAAAAAGAAAAGAGTGCAATCGATATGAAATGAGCATAACACACTTGCCTCCATCAGTTTTGTGTCGGGAAGGTAGCGGTCCTTCCAGTGATCCAGGAAAACCAAATCAAACGTTTTCACCCCAAACTGCTCCTTCATTCTGGGTATCAAGTCCCCAGAAGCACCTTCAACTAACTGGACCTAGAGAGAGGAAACAGAGCGTTACCTGCACATGCTACGTAAAGGATTGTTTTCCAGTCTGTGTGAAGACACTTGGCTTTACCTTGTCCTCCAATCCGGCCCAAGCGATGACTTGACGGGCAATTGCGGCGAAGTCTGGGTTGAATTCGAGAGTGATGAGCTTGGCGTGAGGTGGAAGCAGCCTGGCGATCCGCACCGTGGAGTAGCCACAGTAGGTCCCCAGCTCCAGCACCGTGGCTGGGTTTACCTCAGACACCACTGAGTCAAGAATGCAGCCTGAGGCAATAGAAAGACAAGGCAATGATTCTACATGAAAACACACATAACAATAATAATCATAATCATAATCATAGCGACAAATCAGTACCTTTCTCATCCCCCACATTCATGGCCCACTCCTTGTTTCTGCAGAAGTGATCGATGGTCTGGACCACGCTGCGAGGGTCCCCTCTAGTGGCGTTCTTCTGTACTGCACCCAGGAGCCGCTGAAGGGATAAACAAAAAAACTTTACAGTAGGGCTTTTTTTATGTCACTGTCTTTTTAGTGTCATTAACGACCCTTCATTAATTATTCACCTATTTTAGCTAATAAAATGATTAATAAGCATACATAGAACTGCTGGGTTGCCAGGTTCGGACCAAGCGACAGTCCCCATTTGTTGGTGTCCATCCTCTTGTACTTCAAATCGGGATTTTGCAGAGAAGATTCAACATAATTGCATTTAGGAGCATTAATACTGTCTGTAACACCTACAAATATACCATTTGGAACTGCCTGATGCTCCATCTAATTATCTTTTGGATTTAATTTAATAATGTTAAAAAAGCATTACACTCATGTTGTCCATAGATCAATAGTGTTCTTGTCCTTTTACATCTTTACATTACATTTAGTTGACACTTTTATCCAAAGCGACTTACATGATATACAGTAGACCGTAGACACAGCAACGGTCCTTAAAGGTAAAGAGGCATCACTGATTGAATCTGTGTCACTTTTTGTTTCAATATGGAATAAAGTAAAGTCTTTGTTTTTTTAAGTGTAAATGTAGCAGGCATCAACAAAATATAGGAATCCAAATGAGAGAAATGTGTTTTTGTTAGAAAAGGGCTGCAGCAAGTCAGCTATGTGGACTTCAAGTGATCTGTAGTGATGCTTAAGACTTGAAGAGGCCTGTAGAGAGCAGTGTACGTTTATTTATCTTACTATTCTATCTATCCTCTGATAGCGCCTCTGAAGGCGCAGCAGAGGATGTTCTTCCTGAGGCAGCTGAGGAAATTCAACCTGCCAAAGACAATGACGGTGCACTTCTACACTGCCATCATCGAGTCCATCCTCTGTTCCTCCATCACCGTCTGGTACGCTGCAGCTACTGCCAAGGACAAGGCCAGGCTGCAACGCAGTGCCGCAGCGTCCTGCTGGCAGACAATGTTGTCTGCCCCGGAGCTCCTGACTACCTGGAATTTGTCCGGAGCAGCCTGCGATACGAGAGCCAGTACTTCAAATCTCACCTGGAATACACCAAAGTGGAGGACGGCTTGGAGAAGTCCATATTCTTAGGGTAGTTTCTCACTTAAAGTGTCATGTTTTACACGGGTACTAGCAGGCCTCTGGCCTCTGTTGTCTCGGGTTCACTGAGCCAATGCCCTACTACCATGCCCTACATCTAGAGAAATCCCAAAACAGAAAACTATTTCATCGGACATAGTGTGAAATGTTTTCTTTTTAGCCACCCTGTAGAAAATTTGAGCAGGCAACAATAAAGTTAAGCAACATTGTGAACATGTTGTGCTCCAAAGATATAAGGCCTACATAATACAAGTATGTGCCAAGGTTCACAGTATGAAAGTATAAATAGAATAACTGCAATCTGCCAGAGGTTTTGTAATAACATAAGGCAAACGTGCATCTATGTTGTGACGTCTACCCATGAAACTTTGCACTTACATTGCCTTTTTATTCTCACATTTTAACACCTTGGCAAAATACAATTTTAAATCCATAAATACCTGTGTTGTTTACAGATCAAATGCTCAATTTAAGTGCAGGTTTGACCATCTGCTTCAGCAGCAGTGTTAATGAGAAAGCGCTGTGGCTCTATGGATAGCCATGTCGGTCTGTGTTCACCACGCCTGGGTGATTTGCGATGAAAATGCTCATTCGTGGTCCTTAGAGAACAAAGCCCACCGACCCTGGTTGAACATCAGCATGTTGACGACGTCACTTTGAGTGTGCCAAAGGTAGCATTCAGCACAAAGCACTGTTGTGCCTCAACACAGGCGATCCAATTATGACTTAGAGCATGTAAACATGCTTAGTTTAGGATTGGACCAATGTAACGATGCACAACACATTCGTGCATGCACGCACATGTACGTTTCACCTCTCTAAGACGGGAATACTGCGTATCGAGGGCACACCTGAGGGCGCGTGGACTGGGTCACTGTGTCCAGTATCCTCTCCACAATGACGTCATGCCAGAGCAGCGCCAATCCCGCGTGATACTGCACGATGGTGGGGATCACCCATCTGTACAGAGCATACAGAAGAGCTGCTCCACCGCTGCAGCTGTAGAGAAGAGTCAGCCACATCCTACAAGCGAGACAGAGGATGGTTAAATACGGGGCCTGCGTTATGGAACGAGAACCTTTGATTAATAGCCACATGCATGCGCACACACGCATGCACAACAACAACAATAACATCACAAGAAAAGCAAGAGCGCTCGTATCTTCCCTCCCTCTCTCCCTTTGTGCGGGGCTAATGAGATGGGTGTTTACTATGCTGGGAACAATACGGTTCCTGCTCCTGTTTTCATTATCAGCTGCTGCAGCCAAGGTCCGAGCTTGCACCATGCCCTCGCATCTCAATGCGATGATGTCCCTGCAGGACATTGTTTAAAAAAACAACCACAATACACACTTGTGATCAAATATGTCGAGTATAGATGAATTGGGAAGAACAGAGCATTCAAAGAAAAGAATCCCCTAAACAAGGGCTCCTCCTGTGGGAAAGCAGTGAAGACCAAACGGTATGGAGCTAAATCCAGGCCATATGTGTTGTTCATTCGAAAAAAAGATTTGAACCTGAAAAATCAAGTTTATTCGAAATAAAAATAAGTGTATGAAAAGTTTTTTGGGGTTGAATATAATTTTGAATCAGTTCTTCTTTTTTTTTGAATAAAATATATTTTTTCAGTTTTCAGTAACAGATTTTATATTTTCAGTGACGTTCACAGCAAACTGATCTGTTTATGTCTTTATAACAATGTGACAGAGAGGCTCAGCTCATCTGCCTCTCGCTAAAATAATAAACCGGTTCATTCAAAACCAGTTCATCTCACAACTGACGACATCGCAGTTACGCTGCATGTGTTCACAGTGGTGCGACACGTCAGATATTATAGTGTAGTCTTTGAACGGCACAACCTGGCATAGTTTATTGCTCTTATATTGCTATTCATGCCAAGTCCGGTCTAAACAGCTTGCTAAACGTAACTGTGTCACTGGCGTCAACTAGTTTACCGTCAATCCCGTGAATATGCTGTATAAAGGAAGTCAGTCATAATTACCACGTTACCTGAAGACAACGTGGTTGAGGCCGGTCATCCGCCTTCTTTGTTATGCTGTCCCTCATGAGACCACGCCCCTTCAGTAGAAACCACGCCCCCACGACAGATCCGGGCCAGAAGTCTGAAACCTGAAAAAAAGATTTGAACCTGAAAAAAAAAATAGCTCGAAAAAAAAAGAGTTGAAACTGTAAAAAAAAGAGTTGAAACTGTAAAAAAAAGAGTTGAAACTGTAAAAAAAAAGAGTGAAAGTTGAAAATATAAAATCTGTTACTGAAAACTGAAAAAATATATTTTATTCAAAAAAAAAGAAGAACTGATTCAAAATTATATTCAACCCCAAAAAACTTTTCATACACTTATTTTTATTTCGAATAAACTTGATTTTTCAGGTTCAAATCTTTTTTTCGAATGAACAACACATATGGCCTGGATTTAGCTCCATAAAACGGCTCCACCTGCATCTGTGAAAGAGCATCGGTGGTTGAGCTAATTCCTTTTGATCCGGAGTTTGAGTTGCATGGCAACTGGCTGGGGGTTAAGACCTGTGTCGCAAGAAAGAAAGAAAAAAGGCACAGCACTAAGATGCAACGATACCATTTTTTACAAACCGATACGATACCTATATTTTTATTTGTGTACTTGCCGATACCGAGTACCGATACCGATACTTCTTAGATTTGGTCTCCATGAAAGTGCAATTAATTTGGAGGCAGATTTTATTTTATCCTCTGCAGATTATGTCAAGCCTATAGTACAAAATTAACAGAAGGCTATCCCAAGCTTTAAACTTCTTGTGGAAGTCCCTCTAATGTCGGACCATAAAACGCCCCCGGGTTCATAATGTAAGCGATAATATTAGGGATCGAGCAATTATATAGGAAGCTGTGTTCCAAGTTATGTTTCCGGTGCTTTTATTGTGGAGGGAGAAACGGAAAGGAAAAGAGTGGAATTGTGGGATATACGTGTGTGAAGGAGATAAAAAAGTGGTTCAAGTTACCCTGCAGCGTGTTTTCATTTTATTAGAATTACAAATATAGACACACAACAGACACTCGGCTACAATAATATCATCCGTAGCCGCACAACAGCGTCTGAATGAGGCCGCTGCCAGCGCTACTTCAGGTGGATCAGCAACAGTTTGATTCACACCGGCAGGACGGCGGTGATGACGCGCAGAGCTTCTCAATTATAGATGTATTAAATATGGAAAATTTCAACTCTCGCGTCTAACGTGCCGCCGGCGTAAATTTGCGTCTGTCGCAACCACACGCGTCTGTGCATAGACTTTACATGTAATCTGGTCGCGCGAAACATTTGCGTCGCGTTGGGACGGTGTAGAGAAAATAAATACTACATGTAACAATATGACAACACACACACTATATTAGTCACGTGGTAGATTCGAAAGTACTAAAAGGGTCATAAACCGCGCATGACTGAGAGACACACACACACACTTCGGAACCCCCCCCCTTTTGCAGCAGACTGAGGACTTGTCAATACATTAACATATACACCCTAGTCTCGTGAAAAGAATGATAAGATGTGCCTCTTAGAGTAGTAGTAGTAATGAATAAAGTTAGATTCTTAGAGTGGCCAAGGATTAAGGCCTGGAGTGGAATCCCAGGGAGGACAAAGACTCCCTCAGTGGTCAGAAGGTGAAGAAAGGAATGTGAGCCTGAGTAGATAAACTAAACAGATAACGACCAGAGACAGGGAAACCAAACATGTAGAGAAACAGTTGTAAATTGGGAGACTCCGCTCATACAGTAAGAAGAGAAGAAGGAAGAGCAATCGATCGGGATCCAGAGTGGGCGGAGTATGTCCAATGATCCAATCAGGCTGCGCGACGAAGGATAGCGTACCGCCTGCAACACGACTCAGAGCCAATAGGATCCCTCGAGCTTCCAATACAAAACTTGAAGCGCACTCTCTGTTAGGGGCCTTTTGTGTGAGAAGCGAACTAGTCGTGACTGCCATCAGGTCCGTGCACGTATTACTGCCCGGAATGTGATGTTTCTGCCTTAAATTGAGTAAATACAGTGTGGTCCAACTTAAATTCTTTCGAGTGTTTATTGCACCGTCGCCTCCTGAATTTATTGTTGTTTTCCGCACAACAACGGACTGATTACAAGTAACTCCGGGGCTGTCAGCCACTAACAAGAGCACTAATATGAGCACTAATATGTCATACACACGTATGCAACACCGGTTAATAAGCACAATATCGATAAAGTCTTGTATTGTACTCGCGTCTCACTTTTCTCCTGTCTATTGAAAGAAGTGAGCGCTGCGTAGCGAGGATCCAAGATGGCGGCTCCAGATTCTGCTGTTGAGACAAACTGGCCATCTGATTGGACGGCAAAACAACTTGGATAGCGTGATTGGCTGCTCAGAAGTTGAGACTGTTGAGACAGTTGAGACAGAGAAGAGTGTCTCCGGCTCCGCCACGGGGTTGCTTCTCCACAAAGCGCGACCAGTTTGTTGTAGTGAAATACTGTTGAGTGAGTATCGGTTCTTGGTATCGGCCATTGAAACCGATGCGAGTACGAGTATTTAACGCAGTATCGACCACCGATACCGATATCGGTGCATCCCTACACAGCACCGTGACTTTAACCTTTTTACTTTGTCCTCCTCCTGACAGACACACAACCGAGAGATGCAGATGCACACAGAAGAGCAGTCCTGATGAAACACCTCTCATCTTTAGTCGTTGTGTAGTGAGTCTCTCAGTGTGCACAACCAGAGGTGCGTGCTTGTGCGTCCGATCCAACACATCCTGTCTCCTTGCAAAATCACACCATGCGAAGTTTTCAAATGAAGGAACAGAAAGTACGACAGGTGTATGCATATATCATCATCATCGTCATTACTGGTGACGTCACGCAATGTTTGTTGTGAGATTTGCAACTCTGAGGAGCATCACCAGCAATGTCAGGTCCACGCGCGCCCGTGCACTCCTCAGTCCAAAACAGGAATTAAAACCAGAGCCGTGGTCTCCCGTGTGGGACAAACACTTGTTAGACACTGAAATAACACCTCGTGCATTCCCAAAGGGTCTCTCATTAAAACCTAACACAAATGGAGACTTACATGTGTGGGCAGGCGGCGCTCCGTGTCCTTTTCGCACCTCCTCACGCTGCGAGAGCGAAGATCTGGGAGTTTTTATTCTACCAGGCGGACATATGCTGCGTATGCTGACTCCTCCCTCCCTTTCTTCCTTCTCTCCCCCATTCCTCTCTCTCGGTGCTCTGCCGAATGTGAGGAATTCACATCATACCAAATCCCCCACGCTCATACACACACGCACACACACACACACACACGCTCACACGCACAGGGTTCTGGGATTGCTTGGGTATTTAACGATTTCCCCCCTGGTTCCCTCTGGGTGCTGTTGCAACCACTACTATCAGTGTAGATGTTTTTATTACTTTATGTACATTCAAACTCTATGCATCTCATTTCTCTTTTGATGACTGAAATGAGGTTACTAGCACATTCAGTAGTATGTTTTAAATATATATATATATAAACCTGTAGGGCTTTTTTGCGGGGAGTTCAAGTTGACATTTCTGAGGCTGAGTGCTGTCTGAGTAAATCCATCTCATACCTCAGACTCGTATACCGCGAACAATTCAGTACTTAAACGAGCAATTCTTCAAGGTGAGGTCTCGATGTCTCTTGTTTTACAAAAAACTAATGGTTAACAAAAGGCAATTTCTTTTGTCAATTTATTGAAATTCAAGAACATTTTCCACGAAGACAAAACTTCTCTTTGGTCATTTCAATGCCTGGATTGGATTGATTGCCATTCAAAATAATAAAAGAACAAGCAACCCCCAGTGGGAAAAGGCTCTTCTTCAGGCCACATGAGCTTGTGAAGCCAGCGCTAACTCCGGCTGTACATGACACATCAGTCCGAGGTCCCCTGTTGGGTGCAATGTGTGCCAGCCTGCAGCTCTCCTTGAACAGAGAGCTATAGTCCTCTGGGCCCTGAACAAGACAGGACTGGTGCGACTAGGATGTCATCCAGGGGTGTTTCAGACACTGGGCAGCTGTGGCTCTTTCCTCCGGCAGCAGCTCCAACATGGTGAGGAGGAACGAGCTGAATCCGGCGGCCTCCTCCCGCGGCCACTCGTACTTCTCCAGCAGGATCTCAAACAAGCTCCACGGCTTCAGCTTGGAGATATGTCGCAGTTGTCCTGCACAGGGTAAGAAGTGAAATGATTCTAGGTAAGATGCTCTGTTTTTTGCAAGTAAATTGTTCATTTTGCTGAAACTTCATGAAACAAAAAACTAATTTCTTTTAAGACAAATGAGTCTTTTGTAGGTTGAAGACTATCTCATATGGAGGTAATTTGGCTGTATGGTGAGCACATTTCTAAAATATGACTGTATTTGTAATTCATTTTGTGTACCTTTGTGGTTGAAGAATTGCTTGGAGCTTCTCCCTGACAAGGCGAACCGGGGTGGAAGGGATCCCAGCAGCTCAATGATGTGGGCAATGTGATCTGAGAGAACACAATGGATGCACAGTGGATAATAAAGCCTTGGAGTTTAATCAAGGACAACAAGGGAGGCTGTGAACAACACCAACCTTCCTCGCGGGTGAATGAGGCTCCTGATTGGGGGTCAAACAGATAGTCCCCAGTGGCCAGCTCAAAAGCCTTCAGTACACATAGAGGATTAAACAATATGGCTCTGACACATGTTCAAAATGAGATATATTGAAAGAGATAGAGAACGTGTGTTTTTAAATGCACATGTTGGTGCTCCTCTCACCATGCAGGCGGTGCTCCAGATGTCAGCCGGTGTGTCGTAGTCAGCACCGATCAGAACCTCCACAGAGCGGTACTGACACGTCTGGATGTCTTCAGTGAAGTGTTTGTGCTGACGACAAGAGGGGAGTATTTAATGCTCCACCACTAAATTACCTGCATCTATGATATTAACAAAGTCTCTGTATTCTGCTTCAGCTCAGAGCAAATTAACTACAACGTTCTACATTTTATGACAGTACCTTTACTCTCACTAATGTGCATATGGTTATCTTAAGTTTTGCTTTTCTTTATCTTTTATTGTAATGACTACAAATCCAAACCAAGTAAAACATATTTTGGATAACAAAACTGCGAATCTAGTGCTGTGAGCTAAATGCTAAGATTGGCACGATAACATACTCACAATGACCACACTAATATGCTGATGCTAAGCACATGTATGGGGGGGGGGGGTCATCAGAGGATATATTGTCTTCATTGTCTTCATTTCACAGTATGATACTGTATGTCTCTCTCAGACTACATTTCAAATCAACCGACACAGTCTTGTCTCACTGGAAACATGGCAGCTGTGTTTTCCACTAGAGGGCACGGTACTCATGGCTACAGTGCTCAGCAGAGAGCAACGGTCTCATTTGGTTCAGGAAGAACGATGGGTTGGAAGAGTGTTTTAAATGCGGCGTGTTGCCTTGGTCGCCTTTTGCCTATTCCCCCAGCCCTCCACCAAGAGGCCCTCTCCCACCTGACCGAGTCACCTGACTCTCACCACCACCTGCTCACTTGTTTACACTTTCCCTCATCAGCCCTGCAGTATATTTACCAGCTCATTTCCACCCATTCCCAGCTCGGTGGTCAGTGTTGCTTCCTTCCTTGCCTTCCAGCCACTTACACTCATCTCCCCGACAGTGGCTGTTTATTACATTTCAGTTTATAAAACACCAGTAGCTCCAACTATTTAAGACAAATCCTTCAGAAAGGAATTTCATTCATATTCCTTTTTGTTCTTTTATTGCCCCTTTTTCACTACAAAGTTCATCAAATCTTCCCTTTGTTTGATACATAACATGTTTCAATAAAACAAAAGAATAATGCCATTTATATATGTGTTTCTTTTTTCTTTCAAATTATTTTTTTTGTTAAATGATCAATGTAAATAAATGTATTCCCCCAAATCTTGGCCAATCAGTATTTTGATGCATAAATCAAGATCCAAATGAAGATAGGCTGAAAGGCTCTATTGCCAAAATAAAGTTTGAGGCCATGAAGGAGGTAAGGCACTTACTGACAGCTTTCTAGTTTGAAGATTAAACTATTTCGCTGTAATTTTGTAGTTTTTTAGGTTTAGTTTTCCTGCAATAATCACTCACCACCCAACAGGCATTGCCCAGATCAGCAATCTTGATGAGAATTTTATCAGCATTCTGGGGTTTTAGAAGGTCCAGAAGTACATCCGAGTCACCGATCCCTAAAACAACATAAAAAATGTGATCACGAAGTAGATCAGAACAGGATGGACTGAGTGTACTGATGATGAGGTAATCATATCAAAACATTAACATTCTGAACATTAACACACTAACAGAAGCACAGATTTGTGCCAAACTGTAAACACCCACTGACCACGGGGAGAGGATGGTGAGGGAGGAGGCGGCTCTTTGTCCGCAGTCTGATGTAATAACGCTGATCTAGAGCCAGAGACAGGAGCATCTGTGTTGAGGTCTGGCCACGAGCAGATGGAGTCTCTGTGGCTGTGTGGAGCCCAGTCCAGTCCGTCCTCCAACAGCAGTGTCTGCCTCCTTAACGTGAGGTTAGGACCTGTGAGCTTAGAGTGACAGGCGGAGCTACGGGTGCTAGAGGGGGCAGTGACATCAGAGAAGGACACATGAAGTTTGGCTTTCGGATTTTGGTCCTGTGCTCGCCGACCCTTGTCTTTTCTTGTCAGGCGCTTAATGGGGCTCTTGGAGACCTTGCTGGACTGCAGGGGTGCAAGTGGTAGTGGGAAACAGTCAGAGGCGGGCGCCGAGTAAAACAACGACCAAATTCTTGAGTGCATTATCACAGATCCATGCCTCAGAAGTAAAGCAAACCATGCTAATTAAAGCCACTACATTTTAAAATGGTGCACCCTAATAGTAGCATCAAAAACACTCAACATAACGGTTCACATATTAAAGGAACATCACATGTTCTGTGGTCTTTTATCTATTGTATGTGCATATCGTCTGTAGCTACCATTCTAGTAAGTCTATTGAGTTTCACATGAAATGCATGTATTGACATGTTAAGAATATATTGTGACGCTGTTGCTCTACATGTTGTAAACAGTAAGTTGCTAACAACAAGCTATTTTGAAACCACAGCAGCGGCGGCTGGAAGGACATCAAAATCGGCAGGTATATCCTCTTACAGAGGCCTACACCAACCAACACCTTGCACACCCTTATGTTGTCCCGCCCCTTTAAGCTACAGGAGTCTGTCAGTGACACAGCAAGATTGTGACGGTTATAGATACTTGTTTACTATAGAGATATAAGAGATGTCCAGTACAATTAACAAACACAGTTTCCCCTACAGTGAGTTGCAAACCATACAATATTGTTATTCAGGGTCAAAGTACAGCCTGTATTTACAGATCCCTTATTACTGATTACTGATATTTACTGTTAGCTCATATAACTGTAGGAAGTAGTATGAAATACTTGTTTTATTAACACCACAAATCTGTATCCTTTTTGAGCATCACAGTCACGATTATTTCATTCTGAATCAATTGAAGTCTCAATGCACTGTGCTCGTCTATGACATAGTCCTATAGAGAGTTTCAGGCTGCAGATGTTATCAAGATGCAGTCAAGAGGCAAAACACAGCATGGTTCTTACCCACTCCCCGAGAGTGTGGAAAACCCCGGTCAGCTTCCCCAACAAGTTGGACAAACTCTAAGGAAGTCATGACAGAAATACGGACGTCATAATGCAACTGCGACAAAACACAACTATACTGATGAAATGAATGAAATAATGACAAACAGAAGAACACGTCTCAGGGTGCACACCTGTTTTTCTCTGGATCGCCTGTTCACTGGCAGGAAGCAAAACCATCAGCAGGGAGAAGAGGCACACGTTGTGAAAATAAGTGACGAAAGGGCGACCACGTGTAATCAAGAACGTCAGCCTCGGTACTCGCGGATCCCTTGCTGAACGTACACGCGACTGCTTAAGCAGCATCACCAACCTGTGGAGCCCGTCAACGCAGAGGACCCGGGCAGCTGCCACAGCTTGGTGTCGGCCGCCAGGTTCTGAATGTAAACCTCGTCCACTCTCAGGAGGATGTTTTCCGGCTTGATGTCGGTGTGGATAATCTTGCATTTGGTGTGCAAGTAATCTAAACCCTGCAGAACCTGTGATGAGGAATGAAAACACAGTTCCTGTCAACGCAGTCCATGTCAGCGAGGAGCACAAACAGATGACGGGCGGTTGACAACGTTAGCTCGGTCAGTGGGGAAAGACATGATTTTAGGGTGGAATTAAAGGTTGCACGGCACCTGTCTGAGGATGCTCTTGACGCAGGGCAGGGGGAGGCCGGAGTAGTTGGATTTGATGATCCACCTGAGCAGCTGGTGGCCCAGCACCTCCAGAACCATGCACACATCTGGCAAGCAGTTAAGGACCTTGTCTCTTACTACAGCTTGCGTACGTAGAGTTGACACAATCTGTACGTCTCAAAGTCCACCATGATATACGGATATACTTTAATAACTTACACCTGTGAGAAAAGACACACCGGCACCAAGAGTTTGGCGACTACGTTGGGACATGTGCGTTTCTGTAAAGGATACGCTCTCCATTCGCTCCAGTGATCCTGAAGTCTTCAATAAGGTGCACGATTGTCTCACGTTTTGGATCACTGGGGTCACTGTCCCTCACCTGATTTTCAGAACATGTTACAAAATCCACCAAAGACGCATAAAGACATTTGTACTGGTGTGTATAAAGAAATATTCACAGATAGGCCGTGCTACAACAGTTCCTTTTTGCAAGACTGAGAACTATACAATGATTTGTTTTCTTCCCTCATCTCTAGCCCAATCAGATTATAGACAGTGTGTGTTGATCCGACACTCACAAAAGCATTTGAAACAAAAGCAATGCGGTAACACTGACACATTTCAGAAGTTTGATCTCGTCCAGTGCCGTCTCTGTGAATGTTTGAGCACTCTTCACCACCTTCAGGGCCACAAAACGCCCCTTCCTGCATGCAAACAATGATGGCAGTTATGGTTCTCTCGTATTAGACATATCTCTACATTGTTATGTTATGAAAGGTCAAAAGGTCAAACATGTACTTACAGCATGTCCCAACAGAGCCATACGGTCGAGAAGTGACCCCATCCCAACTTTTTAACCACTTGGTAACGGTCAGCGAATATCTCTCCGATCTCTACAGGGTAGTATCCACCTGCAACACGACGCAGCGCCTGCATCAAACAAATAGAGCTCTACCAGCGTGTTTGAGTCTGGTGTTGGGGTGCTGCCTACCAATGCCATAGTCTGCAGGGTTCTCCTGTTCCTCCTCATAAGGTCCAAGAGGATCAGGTGAATGAGGACGTGTCCGTAAGGCTGGAGGGTAGCGGGGCGCGGGGGGAGCTTTAGGTCTCCCTCCTGTGTCTGGGGAGGGGTGAGGGCTCGGCCTGTCAGGTGCACTGGAAGAGCTGGCAGAAACAAGGGCCGATATGGCGGTGGCATATGAAGATGACATGTTTAATAGGGGCAAGAAGAGTCCGAGCACAGCTGAAAACGGGCCCCGGATGGCAGCAGCGCTTAGGGTGAAGCTGGGAAAAAAAGAAGGAAAAATGCATTTGCATACTTTCAAAGTTCTTAAACAGGCTCACATGTTTGACACAAGAGTTCACCAGCTGTTCGTCTCCGGCAGCTAGTTTGTGCTTTAAGTCACTGATTGCAAAGAGTGCGTTTATTTTTAGCTGCATGAATGGCACGTCAACGTAAATAGCTCCTGCAGTGGCCCAGCTGCAACTGAACTCTTCCTGATATTGCATGGACTGGTCGCCACAGTTGTAAACATGAGCTCCAATTAAAACATGCTCTTTCAAGGGGCATCTGGTTCTGGCAATTACTTTAGCTGAGGTTAATGAAATATATAGAGCTTACATTTTGGCAGCAAAAGTATTGGCTTGTACTGACAAAGACAACATGTCTGGGGGAAAGTAATGCTGGGCCTATGGAGAGGGCAGGAAGTGCAATTGAACCGAATGAATAATCATGTAAGATAGCTGTTGTTTTTACTTTTCCAGTTTATAACGTGCATTTGTCTACAATTTAAAACACTTTACAGATCTACATCTGCTAGCTACATGTTTTGATAGTTATAAGCCTATTTTATATGCTACGTATAGCCAGCCTGTTTAT